>JAQIWE010001832.1:0-14576 GCA_034698565.1 Campodea plusiochaeta
ATCACCCAATGACAATGTTCCGTCAATAATAATTTGTTATGTTCATAATGCACACCCCTTTATCATTTTTGACACAATCATAACGTCAATTGCTTTTCCAGCAAAGAGATTCAAATTAGATTGTTGAATGGTTCATTAACTTCTATCTATATAATGAAACGTATAATAATAATATGTAGTTACTACTAACTGGAAAGTTGTTGTAATATCCAAACTGTGTTTCAAAGCCTCGTTTATATACTGTATATGTATGCTGATGCGATATTTTGACATTGTATGAACCAATTTAACCATACATATTCAAACAACGCCAATTAAAAATTAAAAAGGTATATGATACAATAACTAATATTATACGGTGGAATATCCTTTGTTAGTTTTTTTACTTGGTTCACTATGGCTTTAATTTATTTAATGATAGTTTTATAACAAATTACAGTTCTGGTTAGGAAGTATTATGATGAAAAGTGATTCTAGGGTATTTCTATAATTCAAATATCATGATAATTCGAATATCCTCATTTAAGTTGTAGCATTAGCAATTAACCTTATATCTAGTAATACTGTAACAGAATATTTTAATATTAGTTCGGCAATCGTCAATACAGAGCAGAATTGTTCAGAAATCCATAAACTAGATCTAATATCAGTCTTTGATGAAACAATAGAATATATATTTTAGTTTCTACTGGGAAGATCAATACTACGGATGTTGTACACGTATATATTCTATATATTATCGTGAGGGTGACAGTTGACTATGTCTCTCACTAATTTGGTGATCCATTCAAGACTGCAAGGTTTGAAAACAGTTATCCTGTATATGACCTAAGCGGAATATTCCCACATTTTCATTAGAAAGAACATTCATGTAGAGACAAATAATGAACAATTTGAGAAATATTATTCTCACACAAAGTTAATGGAAATGTCTATTTTTTAGATCACTTTTACTGATATTTTTGTTCCTTATTTTACAGATAAATTAATTTAGTTATGAAATATATTAAAGTCGGTATACTGTTAATACAGTCCTTATCAATACAATTGGATTTTTATAAATATATTTCAAGCTTTATTAAATACAATAATTTCCAAGCAATATTAAAACAAAAGGTCTCATACATATAGTAATAAAAAAACCTCCCATACAAAGTTTTTTCACCAAGAGCCATGGTGATTTTGAAAAGATATTCGTTATAATATAGTGTTTAAAGTGTGATATAAACTACTTAACCACTAGCTAAGACCGAGGGGTGAATCACTTCAAAAAATATGCACACCGGATTTCGGTGTTCATGCGATGTTCAAAAAATTTGTACACCGATGTTCATGAGTGTTTCACCCCTCGAATAAGACACGTTGGTTCCAAACTTTTGTTGGCAATAATATTAACACTGACTAATCTAAACTCGATATTGCGAGGAAGCAATGACATTACTGCAGTCTGGTATCAACCGTAAATGTTATTTTCGCATAAATAAGTCACAACGAATTATCAAGTTACAAAGACTGTTATTCTATATAAAGAAAAAAATTGAATACATATTTTGGTTAATTAAAACACCAATGTTATAATAATTACTTCAGTTTTTATATGAATTGATTATAAAGTTGAACAAAGGATCAAATCATATCCTCTTCTATTTCATTATTTTTAATTCAATATTGTAATGATATTTTTATTCATTTATGAGAGGCAGGCTTGTTTTCCTTACCTCTCTTCAAAATATTCGTGTTCGCACTACGCAATAAGTAACTTGTTAACTTAGTCTTCGGTATTTGTACAACATTTAACGTGAAAACACAATGTTATTTACTTTAAAGTTGTTATAGTTCCTTTTTTATAAATTTTTCACCATTTCTTACTCCATAAATACGTGACAAAAATAATTGGTCGCAAAGTTTTACCGTGAAAATATCTTGATAAACATTAAACAACATTAAATGTAAGAGTACTGAAGATATATTTTCATTATAAGAAGCGCCATCTATTGACGTTTAATGTAATTATCCATATAAAAACTCTCTCTCTAAAATAGACTATACAAATAAGAAAATCACAGGGGGAGGCTATGGCATATTCTAAAAAAATACAAATTATCTGTAAAAAAAAAGTAATAATAATAAAAAAGTAAATTTTGAAATCTCGTATCTTAATTAATAGTTAATCATTATTGGTAGAAAATTGGCTTCTTTAAATTAAAATTTCAATGTGTGCTGACTTAACAAAATTTATATGTTTAAAACTTACCAACATGTTTTAATGGTGACTACAGTTTATTAATTGAAAAATAAAATAAAAGAACAATAAGAAGTACATAATAAATATATTGATAGGTGACTAAATTAACAAAAAATATTGGCTCCTCGACATTAATGTTTCTATTGAAAATATGAAATTTAATGAGCGAGGGGAAGCTCAAGAAAAAAAAAAACAGATTAAACTACTTCCAATTCTTTCTGTAGTGACGAATGAACAAGTTGGGAACTTTTCTTAGAAGAAGAGATAACCAGTTTGTGAAAAAAGTAACCCTTAATTTTGATGTTATGCGAGCTTATTGTTGAAAATGCTTTCCTAGACAAAGTTAAATATAAAAAAAATAAGAATTTTTACCATTGGCTTGCAGAAGTTATTGCAGATATAAACAGACAGACAGAAATATATATGACGATTTAGAAATTCAAATTAATATTTGTAGTTCCGAACAACTTTTTTTTTATTATTTATTATAATATTTCACTTTTTCTGATCGTTTTCTCATTTGACACGTATAGTTTTATTTTTATCCATACATTGTACTCCAAATCCGTCACTTGGCAGACCTGGATGCCTTCCACAGAAGCTTATTACTCTTTTTCTGAAACTTTATATGTGAAAATTTATACGAAATTATGAACAACAGAAATACATATTCTTATATATCTCTAAGCATTAGTTCAAATTTTTCACATCATTATGTCAATTCAATTATTTGCAGAACACCTGAATTGCCAAAAGAAAATTAGGGTGGAATTTAAATGGCAAGTTATTGAAACTTTTTGAAGGTTATCATTATCCAGCATAACATTCTCATCTCTTTATTATAAACAAGAGGTTGGTGAGTCTCATTTATTTATTTAGTTTATATAACACTATTGTAAATTAATATTTAATGTTGCTTATATACAAATTTGGTTTTGTTACGATTGGTAAATCCATAAACGAAACAAAATCTTTGTCAATATTTCAGCGACAGTATTACTGTCTTGATAAAAGTGAAGGATCTTCGCTGAAATATTGACAAAGAACCAAAGATTTTGTTTCGTTTATGGATTTACCAATCGTAACACAACCAAATTCGAATACCATTGAATCCATGTCTCTCAGATGTAACGTTGCTTATATACATTTGCCAGTGCTGCTTATAAGTTCTCCCTATCGATAATACAATTTACAAACTATAACAAGTCATCATTTCATTACTCTCTTTATTTCTTAAATAATAGAGTACAGTATTAACATAGACAGTTAAACAATGAGATAAAGTAAATTTTGTCATCCCTCAACCGACATAATTAAATAAGATATATCTTCAGTATTTGGTAAACATCCTTTGAAATGTTGAAGAAACCATCAGAGAATGATGAAGTGAAGCATCACCTTATTTCTATGGTGGAATGAAGTTGTATAAACTCTCTGAATCTTCTTTGTGAGCAAAAATGATTTTCGTATTGGAAGGTTTGCCTTGTTTCTTTCTCTTTGACATAAGAGAAAAGATCAGCCTAAATTGATATTGAATTCAAACTCTGAGGAAGCTACAAAGTGAAGGCTACGAGAGTTTATTGAATTTTCTTTTCAGAGACACAAAGACCTTAGGACACGTATACACACATCACTCAAAATTCAGAATTAGGCATGTGCAACTGGTTGAAGAATTTTTCTTCCATAGTAAAAAGAAAAGGATAAAGTTTGGAACTTTCCCAAGTAAAGGTTCAATTTTTTTTTACCTGAATCTAATAACTTGACCTTCGTTTGCAATACTCGGAAGAAGAAGATTTTTTTTATCTGAACATAAAATATCCTGAGTTCCTGACAAATTTCGAAGTAAATAAAAAAGAGAGAATAAGAAGAAAATCGGCGACTGAGGGCATTTTTGAAAAAAGTTTTCTGAACAAGAAGAAAAGCTAAATCCAATCAGAGAAACTGGCTCTTTTAACTCGAATTATTCAGTTATCTTCTGAACGTAACCAATTTTCAATTACCAAAGTGGGAATGGTGTAATGACAGCAGTTAAAAGTTTAGAATGATAATTTCTTAAAACACACACTTTACTGGCAGTTGAAAGTAAGAAGAGAAGTTCATGACAAAATATGTCACAATGAACAAAATGTGTCCAAGATCAAAATATATTACTTTAGTCCATTATAACGTCTTCAAATGTATGTTTTCAATCAAATATGCATTTAAAACAAACTTTCACATTATTACAGTGATATGTATATATTTAAGTCGCAGAGTATAATGCATCATATCCCTTTTTCATTATCATTGACTTAAAATGCTCATTATGTACATAATTACAGGCACTGATTTTCAATACAGTGATCAACGGAAACAATAACGCCTCTAGCGATGAACAAATACAACTGCTCTGATCCATCAAACCAAACCAGAGAATAATTTCTCTTAGATCAAAGACCAGATATTACAAATGAAGCCAACAAACCCTTCATTGTACAATCACCCTAAAAAGAGTTGTAAATCGCTTCAGGTCTTAATGACCAAACTGTCCCAGTTATTGATTTTTCTCTGCTTTCTAACAATGTTTTTAGTCAAACAAAAACAACCTTCCACGTCTCCATAATTTTCATCTCCTTGAAATGTTTTGCTCTTTTCGTAGAGTTCTTGTAGTATGTTCTAATGAGCGACTTCACGTCATTTCGTCCCAATGCATCAGTGCATAGCGGCACCTACATTATGCACAAACGCAGCAGAAGCTTTTAATGGGAAATGTGCCTTCGCCTTCAAGAAGAGATGAATTCTGATTTAATATTCATGCCAGCTTTATAATCTCACAACACTTAAGCAGCAATACGACCAATTTACAAAGTGCTTTAAATATATGCTGTTGTGTATGACTGAGCAAGGAAAAATTGAAAGAGATTTCGGAATTATTAGGATAATTAGAGTGAAATTATTTTAAAACAGTTTAATTGATTTAGGAATATAAGGTTTTAATATAGGTGTACTTCAAAATAATTGTGAGCAGTTATGTATTTTTATTCATACTCAAGTCAACTGTTGATGGAAACTTAAAACATGGCCAGGACCAAGAGTTATCACTTTTTGGTGGCTATTTGACGAAATCAATTCTCTGTTGAGTTGTATAATTTTAATAATTATTATGACACTTTTTGAACTTACTTTGTCTTTAATTGCAAATTTAATATAAATAATTATTAAAGCGTGTAATTGAATTAAATACAATGAAAATAGAATTACCGACACTAATCTTCCAGTAATTTCATTTTCAACGGAATTGTAAATTTATAAATCAGTTTATAGCAGCTGCGAAAAAACTTTGAATCATGTTTTGTTCATTTAAAATCCAACTACTGTACATAACTTTTTCAATGATATTTAAAGTTTCAAACACACACCTTTGTTTCAAACAAATGAAATGTCCATGCTAAATTAAATACATGAAATACACGTCCAAACTCTCTGTACATTTTTTTTTACTTTCACTTAAAAATGCCTACCTCGAATAAAAAGTGAGAACGAAACAAAATAACTTTTGGACTTTCCCTAGTAGTAGGAATGAGCACCGAAAAAGCCAGATAAGTTTTGATGAGGATTTTACCCTTGCTCGTACCGCAATGCAAATAATGATCTTTCTAATATTACATTTGAAAAGACCTTTTATACATCTACCCAACACATACAACTCTTTTGCAAATAAAGTAGAAATGTTCCAGCCGGCAAAATCCTACATCATGAGTTTTTCCAAAAGGGTTCGGTAGCTCTATACAGAACTACATTATATTACTGTGTTGCATGAACATCAATCAAACATCAAAGAAATATTTGAGGAGGGGGGGAGGGGGGGGGGCGAGAAAGATTGGTCTTTTACTACACGAAGGAAAACTTAAACTATTAATATAAATCCACTTTCTGTGTGTATTTGAAGCTCTGAAGAAAATAGTGTTGTTTTTTCAATCATACAATTGTTCCATTCACTATATGGTCTGGTGTGGTAGAAAGTAACATTTATTAAGTCATATATTGTTATATAATATCGCCTCCCTGTTATTGACAAGCAGATGATGTATTGGTTCTCTACAGTACTTTAATATTATACTATAAAACTCATCTATTATTTGCACTCTTTATAGTTCACTTCATTTCGTTAGTTGATTACAGTATGGGTAAATATTTCGGTATTTTATTATATATTTACTTTCTCTTTACAGTGTGTACAGAGTGATATTTCTTTTTTTAAAGTTTTATTATTCCACAATGAAAAGAGTAAATAATAATAACAAGACTTGTGTCTTACTTTTAACAAAGTATATAGATTTAATATTCTATTCAAGTGATGACATTGTTTGAAGAACTATAATATATTTCTGGCTAGTTAATTCTGAAATTGCAGGTTTTCTTTTGGATGCAAGTGCTACATTTAAATGAAATTTCTAACATAAGATGAAATTTCTAACATAAGATGAAATTTTTAACATAAGATGAAATGATATAAAAGAAAAAAGAATGGCAATATAATATGGAATTTGCTTTACATCGCGCTGGTTATTCGAAAATACATATCAGCAATAATTGTTGTATTATTTAGTGTTTATATGACTCAAAATTTCAGATCGTAATACTATTTTTAAGAATATTTCACGAGAAAAGCATTATTTTACATAGAAAGACACATGTAGTAGTAAGTTAAAAACACTCTTCCAAGAATTGTAAATTAAATACGAAATAAAATATGAAACATCCAGTGAATAACTACAGAGCACTGTGTTAATAGCAATATGTAACTTTTGAAGACCACATTCTATTCTTGTACTGTATTGTTGGCTTTCTTCGAAAGTATAATTATACAGTCGAAGTACATTACACCAAATGGAATAATTCACACCAGTATAACCACATTTCATTTAGACGAATCTTCAGTCAACAACCTCTGAAGTACTGTACAGGCAGTAAGATATGATATACTGTATTAGTAGGATATGATATACAGCATTAGTATTGGATACGATGTACAGTATTTAGTATTACATTTCTACATCAGTAGAGAGATGTTGATTGTGATGAGAAGATATTGTATTGTTGAAATAGTTTTGTACTTTATTGAGCTCTAGGGGCAGTTTTTTATTCTTTAAGCGTTGCGATTTATTAAAGGCAGAATATTGCAATAGATATACTTAAATGCTGTGTATCGTACACAGTACATGATACTACTTATCACGACATCTAAAACAGGTTATTTTCTTTATGAGACTCAATGGCGTATCTTTATAGCTGGCTTCCTGTAGTTTTTTTTGCAATCATGTTGAAAATTCCAAGCAATGCTCAAGGTTTCGCTTCAATAAGAATTAAGAGTGATCACACATCACAACGTATTATTTTTACATAAAATGTTGATACGGAAGTACTCTATGAATATTTCATAACTACATTTCATAAAATCATACTTTTATAACAATGTTAAAAAGAAACATTTAATACTCTTTTTGTCCTTGTTTTAAATATTTCTATGGATATAAATAAAAACAGATGAAAGTAATAGGATTTATTATTTTATTGTAATTATTTAATAAAGTTAAATTTAACGTTTCTGGTTAATTCACTGAAACCTAAATTAACACATTGAAATTCAAGTAAAGAAGATTATCTGAAACATAATTATGAAGGACTGTTTTAAATCACTTTCTAGAACATTTTTAAGAAACGGAAGTTCACCTTTAGTTTTAAAATTACATTGACTTACATATTACATATTTTTCAAATATCACGGGAAATATTGAAAGTTTGTTATTAATTTTCGGGAAAGTACTCAAATAGTATATTCTTTCTGAGAGAAATGGATATACGTTGCTTATACGTTGCAAATCCAGAATGAAAATACAGAATATTGTCAATATTTCAGCCAAGATCTTGATAAAAGCCAAGGGTCTTGGCTGAAATATTGGCAATATTCTGTATTTTCATTGTGGATTTGCAGCGTATAAGCTAAAAATTGATATTCAAATAGTAATATTATCATATTAATTTAATAATATGCACGCTCTACATAAATAAAATTGAAAAGGCTGAAATGACGATGAACTCATTTTCTTCAAATCATCCGTCAACTCTGGTTGCTCTGAAATAATAATTTAATTATAATATTTAAAGTCTTTTTATTTCATTTGAAAGCTTTTCACTGTAGTATATATTTTAAAATACTGTATACTTTAACAAAAATACTGCAAAATTGGAAACACTACTAAACTCCATATAACAAACGAAAAATATACTAAAAATAAATACTAAAGACGACAGTAGGAAACTAACATTATAGTCACTTTTAGTTGAGAAAATATATAAAAAATAAAAAACAATGTTTGAATCAATACTGAATAAATATTATCTCACTTTAAAATTCCGTAGAAGAAAACTGCACATTCCAATAAGTTAGTAGTCTACACGAAAGTCTTGGGCTTATTTATAAATGCACATTTCAGCAACAGTACGTTTCATTTATAATCCACAAATGCATTACTGCTCGTTGATTACGGAAAACCTTTTGTAATTGTTCAGTTTAACTTCCTTTCCTTGCATTGGTCACTTTCAGTTGTTCTACACTTTTCCAGCTCTATTTGCTTCCACTGAAAGTAGAAAGAAAGAAAGAAAAGGTCCACTTTAGGAGGAGTGTATTATCTCACTAGTTTTAGTTTTTACTTATTATCTTTGATTTTTAGGTTTGCTAGTTTGTTTTTAAATGACAACTGGTATAAATTTTTACAATTGATAAATTTGAAACAGTGGAAATGTGCAATTTCCTTCAATGAACATGCAAATAATTCTGATCGTTGACATATACACAAAAATGTTTCATACCGTAATAGCAGTATATGATGTCATTGATGCTAGAGTCCAGAGACAGAAATTTGTAGCTGTACTCTTGCTCAATTTTGTATGAATTGATTTAGTACGGGTATATCCGTCTCAAGTGTTTGATATTATTGGTTTTGGGTATAGCTAGTCATTTTCAATGAGGATTAGGGCATGGAGAAACATTTTAGATTTAACCAAGTGTGTTGTTGGTCCTGAGAGGAGTACAAATAACTTGGGATCATGAGAGAGGGTGATAATAATCATTCACGAATCTTCACTTCAATGTAAAAGTCCAATATAAAAATTGTACAAAAATAACATCTGGACAATTGCATGTAGTCACTTTAATTGATCTCTAAAAATATTACTATGGTTTATATAGGAGAAATAAATAAGTAGTCATATCTGTGTTAGCCAGGCTATCATGTTTGTTTGCTTCTGCCGTTCCTCGTTCAGAGTCCAGTACCAGAAAAACATGAATTTATAAGCTGAAATTAATATACACCCATGCGAAGTAAGTAAATTTATAAGAGTAAATTTATAAGAAGATTCAAGTCTCTCGAGTGCTTGTATTTTTAAGTCTACCACAGTTTTAATTATTTATAGGAACTTATAAGGTCATTTTATGAATATAATTATTACCGGTACAATAAAACGTAGATTTTGATATGCAGTATAAGTAACCAGTATCATTTTGAAGAAAATTACTGCATATCTATTAGTGTACTTACTCCATTTTAATAAACTAATCATATTGATTATAATAATGTTACCACAAATCCAGTGGTTGAAAATGACATGGAAGTGATCGAGGAATATTTTTTAAACCTTACGTATAGTTTAAAAACCTTTTGGGGTTCATAAGAAAAGTTAAAATCCAGAAAAATATTATTACTAAAATTTGATTAAGTGTGAAACTTCTAAAAAATCGCTTTTTAAAACTTTCAGTCTCACTCTCAAAACGATATGATGGAGTTTGTGTAGTTCGTCAAACTGCATATAGAATGAAAATGAATTCTGTTGAACAAACTTGATACAAATTTTCAGCGAATACAACAAAAACAATTAGTATAAAAATGTTCGCGTTTTCTTTAATAAATAACATAACATGTTGCTAACGTGTCTAGAAAATGATATACAACAAGTATTTCGAACTATCTGTTCAAAATATACTGCATATTAAGAAATACTGTAAGAACGGTGGTATCATAACAACAGTATCGAACACTGCACATAAGTTTACGTATTTGCCAGTAGATGGCTGTGGAATAGATTATACACTAACATTGCAGTGAATAAAAAGGTGAATTTTTCTTCAATGGATTTTTTCATTTTTATAACAGTGTTTGTACCAAGATAAAAAAATGTATTGTAATATTGTTTTAACATTAATAATTCGTGGACATACAACTTGTTAAATATTGCTAAATAAGTAAAACCTTACTTTTCATAAATACATATTATATTTGTCGATAACAATGGGTTTTAGTTAACCAATACGGTTTCTGAGATGTTTATAGAGAATATTTGCTAGTCACTAAGCGCCTTAAGGTGACAAAAGTGGTTTCTTACAAAACAATAGTAATTTAGCTATGCAAGATGTAATATAGAGAAATAATAAGGAAAAACACAGTCATTTATATAATTTATATACCGTTTTGCAAATGCTGTGGAGTTACCATTTACGAACTGCAATCAGCAATACAAAGAATTCATTTTAAAATCCAACATTCTGAACCTAATTTGACTCAGGATGTAAAGTGGCTGTATTATTTATTTCTTAATCAATCGCTCGGGCACTCGGAAGTCAAAATATTCAATAGCGAAATAATATGAAAAATCAGTAGTTTTCAAAATCAGTTTGTATAAAATTTATTAAAGAACCTACACTCGCCGGGAGGATTTGCAACAACATAGCGCAATGTGGTAATAAATCTCTTAACATTTTACAGGTGCATGAATTGAGACAAGAACGACGAAACAGAGACAACTCGAACTTTAGACACAGCTCAACTCGCTGACAACTCCAAAAATCACTTCTTCCACAATACGAATAAAGTAACCCTAAAATCTCTCTACACTCTCTACTCCACACCCCAAAAACTCGAAATCCCTCAACAACTATTCCCCTTAGGAAATCACCTTCAACGTAACAAACATGCTAAACACCACCAGCATCATTACAAAAACCACCAGAGTTATTTGAACCAAACCATTCAATGCTTTCTTCAACACAAACAACTTGGGGTGGTATCAACATCACACACAAATACACCAACAAAATATATCTTGGAAGAAGAGATTTTTTTGTTGGTGCTGTACGTCAACTTACTGTGTAGAAGTGAGCAAGTGGGTACAAAAATATTTCCTAAATATACCAGTATCCAATGGAAATGAAATGTTTAAAGACCATTCAAGAAGTTTATAAAATATTTGTTTCATCAGGATTTTGTAGTAGAAGTTAGGTTGATATATAACGTGTACCTTACAATAGGATTGATTTCAACTTCGAATTTTTCCCAAAGGTTTTTGCAAGCGTTCGACTTATTACCTCTTCGAAGTCAATTTTATTTGATGTTTTCTCATTCATTTACAAATATAACTACTCTACTTCCTTGAGTTCCTTCCACAGGGAATTGATAATGACGATACTTCACTTCGGAAATGAAAATATGCTTCAGCTTTTATGTTATACGTTACAGTTGTTCATTTACTTACTGCTCTTAATAATCCACTTAAACCAAAGGGAGAATCGACGTCTATATTTTTTTCCGTAGGAATTTACAAATATTTCTCATACACAACTTTTGATTTCGAATTTCTATACCACTTACATTCTCTAACTGTGAAATCACAATATTTATGCATGTTCGTGAACCCCTGATTTTACTATTCACGTATGGTTCTCGAGAAGAACTTCCGATCTAGTTGCTACTGTCACGTAATTTTTCTTACGTGATTTATGTTCTACGTGATTCACGATCACACGCGCCCATCTCTAACTAAGAATCTACCATTGTCCACGAGAAAACATCGAAATGGCCGTTGCAGTAGGCAGTTTCCATCAGGAGCAAAAAAGAGACATATGGTCTTCTCATGCCCACCGGGTTTCTCTTTTATTGATCTTGATTGGGTTGAAATGAACTGCATGGGCGGAAAAAAAAGAGAAAAAGAAAGAAGAAAAAATAAGCACCGATTCACAACAAAATAAGGAAAAGGAAAGTGAGCACTGGGAAGAAAAAAAAATCAGTTAGAGAGAGAGAGAGAAAGATCTCATCTAGGTGCTTTTCAACAAGGCTTTCAAGAAAACCTCATTGTTTCATATAGGTTTCCAATCGATTACCACCAAAAACAAATTCCAACAGTGTTGTGTTTTATTTTCCTTCGACTTCAATGTAGAATGGAAGGAGCAAGTAAATACTGACTACTTGCTTTAACATTGTACAACAAAATAACTGTCAAGAGTATGTTTTAAAGCGGATAATAGCTATTTAGAAATTATTTCAATTATTTAAAAATTCACAATGACCTATCATGTTATCAAACATGGCTCCATTTGGGAAATGAAAGTATAACTCACGTGATAGTCACGATTAAGAAAACGATTTGTGATTTATTTTTAACAAAATCATTTTTGATATATGGATATTCCAGCGGCGTGAATGTCACCTGCATATGGTACAACAGTGGTTTTCCGTTTGAAAAAAAGGAGTGCTTTTTTTTAGAGAGACAGTGATATAAAGCTCAACAAATATTACCACGGAAAACATGAGTAATACGGACTAGATATATTTCTAAGTGATGCTGTCGTAAATGGTACGTAGCAAAAGTATAAAGGAAGAAATCAAGATATGTTGCAAATCTTTTCATAATTTTAAACCGTTTGGATGATAAAACAGCCGAAAGTAATCTGATCACACATCAATGCAGCCTTACTGGTATTGGGAGGATTCCTTTTGTAATGATATATGAAAATATTCAAGTGATCAATTTAAAGCATCACATGGATATTTTCTACAATAAATTTTCGTGGGAAACAGTCTGATTTATATAATTATGCTATAGAAATAAAAATATACATCTCGTCCATTACACTCAGTGAATTGACACATTTTAGTTTTATTGGCTACTTAAAAGTTCATTGTATATGAAATAAACCAAATTTAGAAGGCGTAAATTGGGAATTCTGGTGAAAACAAAGACTATTAATAGTCATTTGCACAGTTAAGTTAAAAGTAGAAAAATACATGACAAATGTCAGTATAACTTGATAAGTAACTTGATTCAGACCGGAACTCTGAAATATTCAAATACCAATAGATGTATCCATTTCTCGCGTACAGTATAGTATAACCAATGCAATTCTATTATTCGCTACAGAAGTAATGCATAGAGTATAGTCCTTCCAAAATCTTACGGACTCAAACTGGTTATGTCTTCACACTATTTTGACGGGTAAACCCATTGTTGACTACTTGTTTGGGTGGTTCAAATTGCGTATTTTCTGTACAATTCGCAGGCTGGTCAAAGAAAACAAATAACTCAACAAAGAATTATCAATTGTTGGAATGTCAGAAACACCGTTGATGGGTTAATCGATTTGGGTCAGTAAGATTTTGGAAACACTATACAAGAGCGACAGATTATAACGTGGTATTGTTATAACGTGGTAACTCTGCTGAATATATACTGTATTTTAAATCATAAGAACCCTAACCGTTTAACCCATCAAGGGCGTTTCTGACAACCGTCAACTGATAATACCTTGTTAATCAGTTTAAATTCTTTGATTTTCTTGCGATTTGCATAGAAAATAGAGCATTTGAACCACCCAAACAAGTGGACAACAGTAGGTTTACTGTCAAAACAATTTGAAGAGTTAATCGATTTGGGTTCTTAAGATTTAAAAAACACTATAGTTTCAAACGAACTACTACAAACCCAGTAGTAGGCCTACTACATATACCTCCTTCCCTCTCTATCTTTCTACTGTTCTCCGTCGGTCAGTCTGTCATGTCGAATCTACTCCAGCCACTTCAACTTTTTTTAACTCTCTTCTCTTTCGATGACGGCGATGTAATTATTTCGTTAGATTCAACCAACGAAAAGAAATATGACTTGCTTGTAATATTTATCATCTACGTGTATCTACAACCCAATTAAATAATCACGCCGAGTTTCTTCCCACTACAGGGAAATTAAACTCTAGAGTCTCATTTATTCTACTTACGTATGAATACTATATAGCAGTGGAAATGAAAACAAGGTTCAAAACGTATCTCAGCGTATTTTTGCCCAAGTTGTTGCTAAAATGCGATGTGATAATAACTTGTAAACAATGTACGATCTAGTTTAGGTCGTGGTACAGTATTTTTTTGTATATGACATAAGACGTACCCAGTCAATACTCATGTTAAAAGTACCAACCAGATACATAATGTCATTAATTTTATTTTCTGTAATACTGTACACCACAGAGGCA
>JAQIWE010001833.1:0-14576 GCA_034698565.1 Campodea plusiochaeta
CTGTGGTCAAGGATTTATTGTTGTATATTCGTAATATTATATTTATGGGAAGTGATGCAATGGCAATACAATTGAATTTGTATTTTTCAATTAGCAATTTGATGCAAATACTCTTGAAATTTTATAATATTGATTAAAGAAATGAGCATTTGAAAAATATAATGAACAAATAATGACAGAATAAATCTAACAATTTAATATTCATTTATTGTCTCAAATGTATCAAAGACACGCGAAAACGTGTTACCGTAATACTTATGAGTGAACTGACTTGTTGTTTATTGCGAAATTTTCAAAATGTTTGAAACCATAAATGGGCATCGGCAAAAAGATCAGGGGACAAAGCATTGCCTAATACATTCTATAGAGCCAGATGATGTGGGTCTTTACAATAGAGAGTTGTCAATGATGTAGAAATGTGAAAATATGAAAAATAATTGGTGAGAAACAATTATTTACCGAACATCGTGAAAGTTTACCTGTCGGTTTTTGGAGATTCGAAATATATATTAAATTTATCGAATGATTGATTTGCTCAGTAGGAAAATAATAATGAGTAAAGCAAGTTAAGTAAACCCGTTTGTTCGGCAATATTTGATTTTCGTCTAATAAAAATGTAAACACTTGTTCGATGTCGTGTCATTTATTCATTATAGTTTCACTTTTAGAACTGATTCTAAATTCAGGATGTGATGTTATTCAAAGAAATGTTTAATCTTATAAAAATAATTAATAACTTTTAGATTATATTTTAGTTTTAAATACCACGTGTAAAAAAAAGTTCTCGATATAGTAGATTATAAAACCCTAAATAATAGTATTTTAGCAAACAATCACTGCATTAAAATCTAAACAGCAATGCCTCAATTCAAAATTAGAAAATTGGGAATCTTGTTTTCAGAAATATGAAAATAAACAAATACACCATAAAAATACACACGGTTGATGACTTGAAACCAAAATATTTGAGAACTTTAATTAGCAGTCATTCGTTTGAAGAATCTTGACACTGGCAACTTTAATGTAGACGAGTAGGATGTAAAGTAGAGTCAGTGGCATTTGTACATGAATAATAATATTGTAATTGTACTTGTTGAACGTTGTAGGTAGTATGACTAAGAAGTAATAACGCCTTTGCATTTCATAATAGCAGGAGACATGTCAAAGGTTGTGTGAAAGGCTTTGAAATAAAAAAAAATCGTGGTCTTGCACAGAGTGGTATATAAATCATGATAGCTAAATATAATAATTACATTAATTGAAACAGATGAATTTATGTTTTTTTATTGTTTATTTTTCCTTATAATATTAATAATAAAGCTATAAACAAGTTTACTTATAGAATACACTGTTGGCTGTTTTGAATTTCCAAGAGTATAATTTTAGTGACCTTCCTAGTTTCCAAAAGAAGTAAGAAATCTGCCCATTTCTTTCGCATTAGCACTTTGTAACCGGTATTTCTTGATCGTATTATACATAATTATGTATTTATGGTGCGTTATAAATTATGAGGTATAATATTAATAATTATTTATATAAGAAAAAGACACCTTTAGGTATAATTTTTTGCACTATTCCGTTACTGCTATATAACAAGACCCTGAAGAAAAGTAGTTCAAAGTGTGAAATATTATTCCTGCATGGATTTGTATGAATAATGTATACAGCTAGTAATGAAACTTTGAATGGAGTAATCTCCTACTTCTCTACCTTCAATATAGCGTATAAATCTGCTGTATGACACTAACCGAAACAGGAAAGTAAACCATTGCAAATTCTGGTATACAACTATTTCAGAATTCCTTCTGCAATTCCACCCTAATTCTCTGCCTGAGTTCCATCCCTAATTCCAGTGAATTCCGAAATCCTGAGTACCCCTTTGGTAGTAAGCGATTTTGGAATTTACAAGAGCTGAAGTAAACGAATAAATAAGAATTTAATTAATCACCAATAAAGAAAAGTAAAAGTTTTGAAATAACCAGCTATAACCAATAACCATGACAACAGTACACCATATATTTTTATTTTCTTTACAACCTGTTATAAACCTGAACAAATTTAACGTATTTCTTCTTATTTTTCTCAACAGATACCTATATAAAAACAGGATTCGTGAAATCGAGAACAAGGTATTTCAAGGATTACCAAAGTTAGAGCAGCTGTAAGTATCTGCACGAAATTATTAAATTTATTAGATTAATGGATTTTTTAAATTTTAATGAGGTGATTTTTTTTCTTTAGTGGCAATAATATAAGCAATAAATATGGCAAAGAGTTAATGGAGACGTTATTCCTGAGCTTTATTTATTGCTGAAGTACTCTCTATTTCCCGGCGGTTCGGTTTGTTAGAAGTTTTTTTGTTTTCTTAATTATTATCAGATATCAATCGTATTTTATTGTTTGTAAAGATAGTAGTAAATTGGAAAAGTTGTTCTTTAAATCCTGTTTCTTGTCCATAATCTTTTGATAAAATAGCATTTTTTGTTCTAGTTTTCAGATTTATTTGAAGAATTTAGGATCATTTCTTTCAACTTTTATGAGTTCATTTCAAAGTTGTGCTACCCAAAGATTTTTCAACTATCTAATATATTACAAAAAAAAATCATGAAAAAGTAAAGAATAAACTGATAATACTAAAATCGATATCGACGCAGCGAGCAGTGTCTTTTCTCAATGTATTTTTTTATGAAGTTATTTCCTAGATTCTTTATTGAAAATCAGTGACTTGAAAATAAAGGTGTGCGGGTTAATATCAATTAATTAATGACATTAATTTTAAAGAATATGTGGTTTACTACTGAATCAGTAAAATTTTTTTTTTTAAATAAAAAACCGACAAATCTCACGTGATACATGATTAATAACTAACTTGTAAGTAGTATATTTCCATTAATCATGCGAAATTTGTTGACTTTCGTATCAATTTACTTAATTTTATTTATTTATTTATTTATTGACCCATAAATGCAATGAAGATAACAATCTTAATTTACTTAATTAAAATTAAAATTTTGTAGTATCAATGTCAATAAAAATTAACAATTTATATATGTAAAATTTTGTCTGAAATTTCAGGATAAGTTGGAATAAGTCTGTTATATCTCTCTGTTAAAATATGTTTTAGAGCACTCTACACCTATATAAATCACGAAGCGAAATTCTGCCAAGTGAATTGAATTGTTGAAGGTCGATTTGAAGTATTTAGCATGAATGCAGATCGTTGATCATAAATCTTAGATGATACCAAAACTATACTTGATTCTGTTTACTTTTTATTTTGCTACCAGGCAACATTTGTGCAATGTTAGAGTACTTATAAACGTTGTCTGGTCGCATTTATTATCGTCAATAAATGGTACGTCTTTATTTTATGACTACATTATTTTATTATACTGCATCAACAAATTTCAGGTGCAGTCATAAATTTCTTAGATATTGTTTTTGCCAAAGAGAAAAATTAAGTGTTACTTTTTTTATCAATTTAATATTCCGTAATCTGGATTGAAATATAATGATGTATTTATGATTTTTTTAGTGTTTTTTTTATCAGAAAAGATGTTGATAACATTATTTAAAAAAAATTAAAATATAAAATTAGGAAAAAAACTACTTACTGGGGCTGGCGAAACATAATTGCTTCTAATATCAAGTAAATATTTAGGGACGTCGCTGGCAGTAGTTTTTGGTCATTAGTAAATTATTAATCAATGTAGTCATTTTAAGACTTCCTTGAACTAATCTGAAATAAGCTGGATGACATACAACGCCGGATAGAATATAATTATCAGAAACGATCAAGACAGTTGTTCAAACTAAATCAAACATACAAGATTGACTGAACATTTAATGTCTGCCAGATCAATTTCAGTTCAGAGTAGATTAGGTCATCATTCATCAGGTTAAATAAGACTTATTATTATATAAAAAAATTGAATAAATAGTATATCCTCAACTGCTGCCGACAATATCCCTAAATACTACAATTCTCCTAACGTAATTTTACGAAGGTATCATTTGATAACTGCATGTTATTCTGTTTTCCAGATACCTTCACTTTAACGATCTGCAAACTTTTGACCCAGACACATTTTCTAATATGCCTCTGGTAGACAGATTGTAAGTACAGTCCGAGAACTAACTTAGATTAAGCTTTGTTTTAACCTATCATTTCAGATATCTCCATTTCAACGACCTCCAATACCTAAACCCGACCTTGTTTATCAATTTGCGACATCTTGAGCGGTTGTGAGTAAGGTTTTTGTATTCATTTCGTAGTTATTTCCAACTCTTATCTCCTTGTTGTTATGCAACCGGCATGTAGACGTGTTATTGTTGTGGTGGAGTGCACAGGATGTATATTTATTTTAGAAAATGTATTGTACAAAGTTTCGGTTTGCTCATGAACTGTAAATAAGCATAATTTTGGAGACATTTAAAAGACAATGACTTATTTGAGCCGTTAATACATGACAGTTTATTCTTTCCATCAGTAACAAGATATGTTTCAATGACAGCAAGACTGTATTTTTTTACAATACGCTGTTCCGATACTGAAATATAAATTTGAATATAAAAAATACTTCAATTTGTAAGAAAAAGTATGTTACTAACCTACTGCATTAACTGATTACCAGGAAGCAATTAAAAATGTAAAGCTAAATGCAGTATGATGGTAACAATCATTATTTGCAGAAACTATTGTTTTTGAATTTAACCCAATTTTAATAATTGGGTTAAATTCAAAAACAATACTTTTCAAATCTCGCGATATTAATATCAAGGGTTCGATAAAATATATAAACTATGTTATAGTTTATTCGTGTAGTTATTACTAACTTAGAGGCAGGCTAGATCACTCACTTTCGTTATAGTCTTCATAGTACTCATCCAGATTTCCACTAGCAGTTAAATAATAACTCATTTTCGTATTCTTATTTTAATTTGAATATCAAAGTAAATAAAATACAATATAAAGGTGATGATTAAATAATGATATTAGAGTAGTGAATATATTTGAAAGCATTTTTAAAGGCTAAAATAAAAATGAATGTAACTATATATAGTTATTCAGAACGCTGCTGTGGAGGGTACCTTAATGTTAATTCCTAGTATAGGATTCATTGATATAGTATTTATCATTGAAAATCAAATAAATTAAAAAAATATTTTCCTTGAACCACATTAAAACGAAGAGAAATATTACTTCAATTCCGGTATTCTTACTACAGTATACAATGTAGGAGAATATTATTATTACTATTATTGTAAATGTAAATGCATCAGTATGAAAAAGTAGTTGGTGGTTGGTTTTCACTTTATTTTAATCAGTTTGCAAAGTTGTTAGAAGTGCATGGACAGTTTTATTTATCATTCTGGTGGAAGTTTGATTATGTAATTATATCCGGTCTCTGGAATAAGCAGAACATTACTGGTTTGGTAGGACGACTTAGTGTGATGTTGTACAAAGTATTTACTGCTATTGCCATTTTTATTATCCACTTGGAATACATAGAGTCTGATTTTATTATGTTGTTATTGCTGAATCTGTATACTTTATTGTATTGTTTTTCTGATTCGTGACTTTTTGTATGCGGCTTATGAGTGTCGAGAAAATGGTAAAATGTATGGATATTTAAGTATATAAAAATCAAAGAGGTTTGTGAACCCCAGAAAACAAGTCTTTTCAGTTATTTCAACAATTCTAATAGTTTCAATTTGAATTCATATTTTAAAACTACGCATTTTCAATGTCTTATAGAAGAAGTATTGAGAGTTTAACCACACTTCATTTTCAATCCATTTCCACTCTTTTCTTGGGAAAGAAATACTTCACAATTATCCCGGGTCTCTCTGGTATGTTTTTTTATAATAATACATTAAATGCTCGTTTACAAATGAAATTTATTTGAAGGTTCATTAACCGAATAGAAGCTACTAAGCATAACAACTTAAGCTAATTTAACATACCCTTATATGACCAGATCAAAGTAGCAGATTATCTTATCTAAAATTGAGTACTCAAAACTGACCTACAAGGCTGGACGTTGACCTAAGGTAAGAGATCAACATATCATTCTGAGGTTCTGTTTAACACAATCATGTGATTGTCTATAGACCCCGGACGTCGGGGTTTCCTTTAGTATCCTCCAGAGTTGACGTGAAGATCAATCTCCATCCTCAGATAGGTCAATCTCCATTCTCGGATAGAAAATGTCCATTCTCGGATAGGTCAATGTCCATTCTCGGATACATCAATCTCCATTTTCGGTTAGGTTGCGTTCTAAAACATTTTTATCGAGCTCAGATTATCGGGTAAAGTAAACCCGAAATTAGTTATATCATTCACTCAAAACCATTAAATATGAAATAAAACCATTAAATTCCTTTTAAAACTCATTTATTAAAACGTTTTTATAACAAAATACAAATCAAAATTTCTTCTTATCGTCATTGGCGAGAAAATGCGTGGTGTATTCTTCATCTTCGACAAAATGTTTGGTGTATTCAGCAACTCGAGCGGCACTTTGCTTTTTAAAGTCATTGTAGCATACTACAGTTCCAAAAGCGATACAGCCTACTACCATACTACCTTTAACTCTTTTCATTGGAATACCTTTCTTCTTTGCATATTCTACGATGAAGTCTGAAGCGTTTTCATACATGGCTGAAGTCTTCTTCTTCGTGCTCCTGTACACACCAGAGAAATTGCGTAATAATATCTTTTGGATACCGGACATGATTTTTTGTTGAAGGATGCAAAATTTAAATTTGATTTCAAATTATGGAAGTTTAAATGAATAATGAACAAAATTAAATAAACTAGTGGTGTCTCGAGGCCTCGAAATCAATTTTAGGTTCAGTTTAACAATAATTTAATTTACACGAGATTTTAAATACTTTATCGATACTTTTTGCTGTTATAATTTAAACTTTTAATTGGTTTGTTTAACATTTTGAAAAATTAAGATACTCATGTCAAAAAATTAAGATACTCATGTGTATTTTCACTTGAATTATTTTCGTTCATTTTTAAGCAAGAACTGTAAAGTACTGTACGTATGTAAAATTCTCCTTTTAGCTGCTCAGTAATATATTGGGTGTTAATTTCTGTCATGTCTCCCAAGGGGACATTAGTAATAATTACTGGCACGTTGACAGTAAATGGGATGTTTTAAAAATCGCAAGAAATTCTCATTTCACATATTCAGTACTTTGACGTATTTTTATTTTACAGAATGAATGTGCAATGTACGAAAACAAAAAAATATATTTTTGTATAATCTCAGTGTTTAATTCATAAATAATTATGAATTTTAGATATGAATATTAAAATTTTACACCTTGAGCGGAATTAAAGTAGTTTTTAAATACTCGTTATTTTCTTTTTAATTAGTTTATACTACAATTAAATCGATTGATTATTACATAACGCCGAGATGGTATATATTTGTATATACCTATACGTGTAAATACCCTTCACTTCTTATTCAATTTTCTATTTGAATATCGTTAAAAGAAGTCAGCAATTCAGAATTAGAGTAGTTAATCGGAAAGAATTCCAACTAAGGCAAACTACGTACAACCCGTGGAACTTTTTTTCCCCTGAGTTAGTGTTGATCATACCTTCCTGTCAGCTGTCAGTCAACAAAATGCCAGGGGAGTTTTTTGTCCTTCACCTCGTCTTGATTTTAGGAAGTGGGGAAAGACCAAGTCTTTCCACTAATTCATTAACTCTTAACAAAACTCATTTCTCACTCTCCCCTGTCCCATTTTCCTCTTACATAAAAATAAAAATAAATCTTAAAAGGTCCATGGAAAAACGAGGATGAATAAAAAGGTTTTCTTCAGAAAATTAGCTAACCCCTGTGGTCCCACTCTTGGGTTTCGATGATGTTATTTTAAATGTGCATATTTTCACAAATTAGTAGATATTTTGTGTGTGAAATTGCAATCTCCAACAAGAAGAAAATTCCTTTAAAAATCTTCTAAACATGATTTTCTTCTTGCATCTTTTTTATATACTGAACTTTGGTAATAACGTTAAACACAAAAGTTAAGTGTCGAAATCCAGATAATTTATTTATGTTTACTTATTGAAATTATTCAAAATTTCTGTAAACTACATTGGAAATTTTCATTGTTATAGTCAATCTAAAAATGTTGAGTGAATTTTAATACCTTTGATAACTTATAAGTAAATAGCCTCGACAGCATTCTACATGTTGTACTTGATTAAGCAACTGATTATATATCTTTTATTTCACTAAGAAGATCCTCTATTAATTTTATAAAAAATAGACCATGCAAGTGATGCTACATATTATTTATACGGTGTGGTAATTTTTAATGATCAGTTTTAAAATTTAACAAGTTTTATAACAATAATATTTTGTGTTCCAATTTCAAAATCCGTTATTACCAGCTACGAAATTGAGATTGTAAAGTTATAATTTCCATCGTGAGCAACATATTCCAGTTCGTGTCCCATTTAAGCAAACTCTTCATTATTCAAGCACTCCCTTTACTGCAATTATCCTTGTCAAAATATTATACCATCAATAATATCCTATCTTTCATCATGTTTATAATATTAAGGTGGTCTTTATGTAATTACTTGTTGTAAAACTACTTTAATTATATGTAATTATGTATAGGTAAACACCATTAATATTGGAGTGTACTGATTTTATTGACTTGAAAATATTTATTAGCTTAATAAACAGGAAAGTTCATTTTTTATGTAAAGTCATGATTTTTATAAACCTGTAATATTCCAGATGAAGATTTACTTTCTTGTAGAGGAAATTTGTATTCCTACTCCTTAATTTTGGGTTGTCTAATCTGTTTTGTTTAAAGTCGGCCAGACTTCCTGTAGTTAATGCTATAAGAGAGATCGAACTTCTCTGATTATTTAATTGAGCAAAAAAAAAATTATAATCCAGTATCAGTATAGATTTTCTTAATACGAGAGTACATTCTATTGAAAGTTTTCGAAAATGGAAATGCAGTTTATTTAACTCATCTTTATTCAATTTTTTGAAATATTTATTAGAATAGACGAAAGAAATATTAAAAAATATGCAATTGAAACAGTTTATTGACATCAGTAGTTTAGTGTCATTAAAAATTGTAAGATGAAGATTAGTTTTCACAATATTCTTCGAGTAGATTGTCACAAAACGAGTATATTTTAATAATTTTAATACAAATAAAAAAATGAACTACATAAAGAAAATAATAGGAATGGAGTGAATTGCACTTCACTGTTCCATTCAGAAGAAAATCTTATTAATATTTCTATTCTAAAATTGGTATTCATTGAAAGCCTCTCACAAGATTGTATTCTTTCTAACAGATTCCTTCACAACAACAGACTTCAGAAAATTCCAGGAGGCTCATTCAAAAACATGGAATCACTGAGAAGACTGTAAGTAATAAATAACTTTGTCAATTTTTCCACACTTGTTCTTAAAAATGAAAATCGAGTCGAGATCGAGTTAACTCACTATTGTTAAATATTTAGTGGTAAGTTGAAAAAGAACAGTTAAAGAAAACTCACATTACCAATATTAATCTCCATAATTATATTATATTTTCTCAAAATAAGCACTTTGCAATGATTTTAGTGAAAAAAAAGATTGTAAGTTTGAAATTGGATTTTTATTAAAACTTGAAACTTTAGTGTTCTTCACGAAGATAAGGAATATAGTTTCATATTCAATTTGAAATCCAATTTTGCGTTATTAACTCGTATCCAATGAATTTGACTGGACTCGACTCGAAATTAATAATTTATTCATATCGCTAGCAATTATTAATAAATGTAATCGACTGACCATTTTGACATTTTCAATTTTCCATTGTTTTTTCTTTCAGACGTCTGGACAGTAATGCATTGGTTTGTGATTGTCAACTGATGTGGTTAGCTAAGATGTTGAAGGAAAAACAAGGTTCAACTCAAGCTGCTGCAACCTGTGAGTCACCATCTTTTCTACATGGAAAACCAATTGCTGGTTTGGATGACTCGGAATTCAGATGCAGTAAGTCAAATGTTCATGATTATTTTACAATTGACTTTGAAAATAGATAAGGAAAATAACAAAAATTGTTCTTTCTTCAATATAATTTCGATTGTTTTATAATTGCATGAATATCACAATGTGAAGGTAAGATTTTTAAAATGAAATGAAAATTGCAAACTCTAGTGGTTCTCGAACCCAAAACCTTCAAATGCCATTTGAGCTGAATGTTTCCATGTTCTTAATTTGTTTCTGGTGTAAATAAATCAGTTAATCGTGTCATTTAAATCATACTGTAAACTCATTTGCAACCTCTCATGGAATAATGTCAAAATAACGATTGTGAGAATTAAATTATGAAATCTCAATGCACATATTTTTTATGTCGTCATATAGTTCTCATTTTAATCGTGATACATTGAAGACAGACAGTGTAGTTCTGGATATAATATCTTTAGCATTTTTAAATAACTTTCTAGATTTCTCAAAATGTATAAAAAATATCTCTATAACATTTGGACATGAACTATAATGCTGAATATGCTCGATTAAAAAGTAAATTATCCACTTTCCTGAGCGGATAAATTCTCTTTAAGATCGAAACCACATGCAGAAAAATAATACGAAAGTGGAAATGACAAATGATTTTGATTATTTTTTTTTTTTCTTTACGTTTAACTTTAGTTGTAATTCCTTATTTGAATCTTTTAAGTGAGAAGAATAATTCACGTACAAAAATGATTACTGGTGAACTCTAAAAAATAGAATTTGAAACAGAACATTTGTTCCAGGCATCAGATTTTTTAATCTCCTTTATTTTTCAAATAATATACAGTTCTCATAGAGTGAAAACTGCTACTACGAACACCATAATACCGTTTTAATAATTCTAAATTTTTCATCATTCCTCCTTCGGAGATGTGTTCGTTTTCATGTAGAAAGGTGTCAAAGGTTATGAGGGGAAGCGGGGAGTGATATCCGAGTCGTGCTTTTCTTTCACTCCAAACCAAATTAGTGGGACGAACTCTTATGATTAATTCGTGTATGGGGTACGAAAGGTGAAGAGAACTCTTAAATATATGGGAGAAAAGAAAATTATGGAGAGGAAAAAAAAAAGAGTTGGTGGAATTTTTATGTTCAAAGATGTGTTTCTTGAGATTTTTTTACATATATTAAAGCCAGAATTAATCAGTGTTTTTGTATCAATTATTGTTTTTTGCACTAAATTTAAAGATCTGGTGATACAAAAATAATTTGATAATTTTTTTCGTTATATCGACTAATCCAACACCTATTACACTCGTCTTTAGGAAAATATTGTCGGTGTCAACTATCAATTTTCTGGGCAAGTATGATATTAATCAGAATTGGGACCGACAGTTATTTTGAGAAACAAAAGTTTTCAAACCACTCATGTGTTTATTAGTTTTCTAATATAACTTGAAGTTTCTATATTGTGACATTAAATATTATGAACAGATAATAATCAAAACAATTTACGATTAAACTTTGGATGAACCAGAAGAACTAAAGAAGAAAAATAGAAGAACTTTAAGGCAGATTTTTAATTCATCCAAAGCAATTTACTATTTTAAATAAAATAATGGAAATATAATTTGCTAGTGCTAATACTACAGTCTCCAGTGCCTTGATTTTAGATTAAAAATGTAGATGCATTCAAAGTTTAAGTACTAAGGATTCTAACGCTAAGGTGTATGCCCATGTTTAATAAAATAGATAGTTATCATTCCAATTTGTTGTATCTTCTATAATCTATCCTGAATGATCAAGATAGTAATGTACTAATGTTGTTATGGAGCCTCTACTATTAGAATGGGCGTTACACCATGTTTTCACGAGAAGTCAGAACATAAAACTTCAGTAACAGTATAATTTATGTACCACGATATCGGTAGGCAAATGAGAGGTTTCTCATGAACGGTAGACCAGTGTCAGTTTTGTAAAAACATATAACGATTCCATGTTTCTTTGCGAAAAAGATTGGTCTCTTGCAGAAGTTTCTCTGTCGTGCGATTACATTTCTTATATATGCTAGCTGAATATGGCATTAATTTGGTTACATTTTTTAAATTTGATTGTCTGATTTTCAGACTGTTTACTTCTTGTTATTTTTCTCCACATGAATATGAAAGATAAAATAATCAGTTTGATTTCCTTAATTATTATATGTTGAGTTGTGTACCTACCCTGATTTTCGTAAACTTAAAAAACGAAAAAGGAAAGACTTCAGTCAAGAATGGTTCTTGTCTTTTAAGCATTAGTTTAGTTTGTCTTTCTGTCATTGCTGTAATTAATCAGCAAAGAAACACTATTACACATATCAGTCGAGAAGTAGGTTAATCTTTTTGAAGTGACTCCTTTCTTTCCTCCCCTGTGGTTTGCTCTGTCCTTGTCCTTCACCTTTCTTAAAAAGAAAATAATTGAAACACTAACACAATGACACACCTTTAAACCATGGAAGAGGTGTTTTTTTATCATGAGGAACCAACCCATACTTATGCATACTTACGAGAGTAAAACCAATTTGTGCAGCATCTCTGTTGTTTAGGAAGGGAATAATATTTTTGGTTATAGTATTTTAGAAGATTTTGAAGTTCAGCTACTGTTATTATTTGATATTCAAAAGATTCTTCAATAATTACAGAAATAATTTAGTTTACATGCAAATAATAATTTCAGATATCCTATACATGTTTCATTCAAAGTTTTCTAATATAAAAATAATCAGTCTCATTAAAATCAAAACTTGTTCATAATATGAAGCAAATGTGAGTTAGGTTAAGTAAGTCAAATATTTTAGATTATTAATTTAAATGTGAAAGTTATTATATTACAATGAGTATTAAGGGAGTGTACAGGATCCAACAGTTGGGGGGTATTGTTATTATTATTATAGTACCCTTGATACAACAAGCAGGAAACTTCCTTCATTTATAAAAAGTTAATATTCAGTTTGTTGATATAATCAGGAGTTCTACTATTAACTACCTGACAGTTGAACTCTGCGCTACTCTAATATTTTGCGCCTAACAGCGTTTGTTATTGATTATATTGTGAGATTGATTTGCTAATGTAATTTAATACTTATTATTTTTAAGAATGTAAAATCTACTAAATAATAATATTGACCGTATTTGTTGAGGGAGAATATGGAAAGAAAAACACGCATTACAATGATCAATACACTTAAAACCAACTTCTGTACCTATTGCATGTTTTCCTAGACTTAAAAAGAAGAAAATTGAAACAGAAAAAAAAAACCATGAATAAATGTAGCACATTCCAACTTCTTGAAGTCAAATGTGTCTTTTATCAGAGGAACGATCGAGTAAGTAAATCCACTGTTTCGGTGCGAGTGGAGAAGGTACGTAACAAGGGGAAAACATATCCATGATAAATCTCAAAACAGTTTATTTCTATATATTAAAATTGCTGTGTTATTTGTTTCTTTATGTTTAGATATAACGTCAAACAATTATACAGTTTTCAAAACCACTTATCAGCAAAATGGTTGCCATTGCACATACATTTATAAGTGACATGGATGAGCTCGTATGTATTATAAGTAGCCATGATATACAGTATAAGAAAAAGTGACATTGCAATTTACTATTAATATTTTCGGATTAAAACTGATCACTGAAACCTATGAAATTGTTGAGTGACGTAATACATTTTACAGTACCCAATTATATGTCAAAGAATTATCGGAAACAATGTGTTATACATTATCAAAATATCCTGTTCTAACCTTATCCATACATGTTTTTATGACAACGATGCACGATGACAGATATATTGACCATTTATGATTTTCTAAAGAATTTTATCATTATTCTTTCTAAATTTATTAACAATAGCATGTCATTAAATTATGATTATGAATATTTATGGTTTTGAGAAGATTACAGAGTGTAATCGATAATGTTCAAATAAAAACAACGTTTCGCGAACTCTGTATAAAAATTTATTCTACTATTACAACTAGTTTTGCTTTTTATTGATTGCTGCCTGAAAATGCTTTTGTAATAGAAGCGAAACTAGTTACATTAGTACAATAAATTTTTATACAGAGAAGGCGAAACGTTGTTTTTAATTGAACATTAGATACTACACAGTAGATTCAATCTTGACTATATACTAACACGTAATGGTCTTAATTATTGTCTACCTGACTTTTACTGTATAGTAATGTTATTTCAAGTGAAGCATTCAAAGGTCTTCATAGATAATCAGAATATAAAAAGATTGAAATGGGGTTTCATCTAGGACAATAGTGACCTAAAATAGCAAGTTTTCACATTCACATTATCTCATACACTATTTCATTAGTATACTACCTATTTGCTATTCAAAATAATACGCCCAACTCTGCTTTGATGGAAGTTATTTGTTGTTCGACTACCGGTTTCGAATTTGCACGATTCATCATCGGGTCACTCAATATTATCAGATGGATGAAAAATTTAACAATTTTATGAGCTTCATCGCCATGTTTGTATATGTACATAGTTTGTTCATGGTGATGAAGCTCAT
>JAQIWE010001834.1:0-14572 GCA_034698565.1 Campodea plusiochaeta
TATACTATTTACACATGCGCATTGCTTTGCAGGCCTCCCCCTTTCAAACTCGAAACCCCATACTACAGCTGCTTTAAGACGAGCTACTTATAACTCCCTTACTTTCCCTTTGCTACTCCACTACTTTCTCACTCGAACAAATTCAGTAATTCATTTCTGGTAATCAATATTACGTACTAAACAGGAAACTAATACATAGTTACAAAATGTATAAGAAATTAAATTTTTCAGATACGAAGAGTCGTTGTGCACAAGTTGTTTGATCAATTATCATTACAGAATGATATATCAATTATATTTTTTGAGTCAGCAGTCGAACTAAGCTCCAATGTGTGGCCTGTTTGTCGTCCACAACCAATAAGTTCTATAGAGGAAGAAGCACAACCTAAAGAAAACTCTCAGGGAATGGTGAGTAAAATTCACTACGGGGTGCCATTACATTTTAAATTCGTACAGGAATATTTTCTATTTTTACTGTGTACGAAATAGAAAAATTCTTGTCGAGCCGCACGTTAATTTTAATGTTATTAAAGCATAGTAATCATCACAAAATGGTCATGAAATCATGAATGTATGATTCATGAAGAGGTTACCTGCAGCTAAATTGATTTTTTTATATTATGACATAATATTAGTCTTCTTGATCGCCGGTTTTGGAGAATCGCCGGTTTTGAAGACATTCACCTTAGAAAATGCAAGAAAATATGCTGTAAGGTAGCGTAGCAAGCGTGGCCCAAAGCAAGACAACTGCTGATATACGAATAAAATAATTAATTTGCATGATTTTTAAATCAGCTACTACTTAATACTTAATTTTGCTACTACTTAATAAATATGTGTTCTGTTATGTGTTCTTCAGCGAATAATTTGCATTTTTTTTCCAATGCAGCGAAATTAAGCAGGTCGATTTGGGCTACCTTGTGAAAAATCTATCGACTATATAAACAGAAATATCTCTTGATCCGTTGGGTAAAAAAAAATGTCAAACGTTTTGCAAAAATTCTTTAATAATGTAAGGTACAAGAAAATCATAGAAAGCCGGAAATTAATTATCTCCTTTAAGTCGATACATGAAGAAGGTTATGTTTTCCCAATATGGCAGCACTATTTGAAGTGGCTTATTTAGTACTAACAAAATTGTAAAGACTTCCTTCTTAAACTGTGAATATCATACATGCAAACACACAAGGTAGAGAAGTGTTATAATGAACCACTTCTAATATACTTTTGATAATGGCAGAGAATTCTGACTCTCAGCAGATAATAGTTATATATGAGTGATGGGATGGGACTCTTTAAAGTATTATACAGGGTGAACTCCAAAAAGTATTTGTTACGACTTTTAAACAGTAATATCTCACAAACTATTCAATGTAGAGAGATATGAATTTGGAATGAAAATTTCATTAATTGTCTTTCAAATGTGGGTTTTTAAATCTAGAAGCCATACACGTCGAGTTTCCCTTGTGAAAGGAATTGATTGAAGTTTTACAAAATCATCGAGCAAAGCTTTTTACAACCCCACTCGACTTTAAAATAGCTTCTGATGAAATTAGCCTTGACTCGATTTTCATTCACTGTAGTCGAAACTGTCGAGAGTGCCTTGAAATCTTGAATGAAACATCTAGGCGAGTTCGAGTCTTTTCTTATCAAACCGAGACGAGCCCGAGACTATCTCGTAAGAAACCCTACAGTGAGGTCGACTTTCCTTTTCTTTGGTGACAAAAGCATCACGTGGTAAAAGTAACGCGCTTTATTTCAAGATAAAAAGTTACTTTAATATTTCATTAATTGGAAGAAATCGGGGATACTTTACTATCAGCCCGGGTCTACAAAAGGGCTTTCAGAACCGACCCGAATATGAACCTACCCTAACCTGATCAAACCTAACCTAACGGAAAATGGATATTAACCTATCTGAGACTGGAGATTGACATATCCGAGGATGGAGATTGACCTATCCGATCAACACGGGCTGATAGTAAAGTAAACCCAACATATACAATGATTTCCAAAATGTAATATCTCCATGCATCACTATAGCAATACACTGTTATGATTATAATAGGAATATTTAGAAAGTTTGACTACTTTTATCAACAAGTACTCAATTGCACATTTTGAATTTCAGTGATTACTATAATATTCTTTGTTTGGTGATGTATAATATTATGACTTTAACAATATTTTCACAATTGATATCTCTTTTAAAATTAAATGATAATTCAGAAAATAAATAATTCTCACCTCTCTTAACATCCTTTGCACGAGTAGAATTGGAATAATCAAAAACATCAAATTGTTCAATAAAAATATCAGAGCAGTTCCAAAGATCTCGACATCATTCACATTATCAATTAAGTTAAACACTGATGTAATTATTGACAATGAATTCGTTGTTAACTGAATCAACAGAATAATTCCGAATATGTTATTTATGTTATCAATTAACATACAAAGTTGATTATGACAGTGAAGTAATTCTTCGATTAGTTTTTCATTTAACACTGAAATATTTTCCTTGATAAATGAATTGATGATTTTAAATCTAATATACACTGAATCAATAGCTACAAGAAACAAAGTCATAGGAACAACTGGAGCAGGACAATATAGAAGCATTACTAAGACAGAAATTAGAGTTTCCTCGATATTATCATTGGTAGAAATGTGACAATGAAGTAGATAAAACAATGTAGATGTTGTTAATATAATGGGACACAAAATAGCCACAGCTGATACTCTGTTTCCTTTCGATAATTTCCGATGCTGTACACCTTTTATCTGATTATCAATATTTTCAAACTCTTTTAAAATACAGTTACAATATGATTTTGCTCTTAAACCAAACGATGCAGTAGAAATACTTAAAAGAATAAAAGAACATCCTTCTAATAAATCAGCGTAGAAAGCAGTACCGTTATTAGGTCCGTAATATGAATCCAAAATATAACAAATATAATCATAACAGCAACATGATATGGTTATAAAATTAACTAAAACCATCCATAGTACTTCTAACACTGAAAATGATTCTGTATTTGGCTGACGATCACGTTTTTTCACAAATATAATGTTCTTCACGGGAAATTGGCCACAAATTTTGAAAATTATTAACATCGGACGAATTGAATAGTAGAAATCACGTTCGAAATAATGATCTGGCTCATTGTTGTCGACATAAAATGGCTGAACTGCTATCATTTTCAACAAACACTTTTATAGCCAGCATTATACATATACACTGTATAAGCATATAGTATGTTTATAACAGGCTATTTATAAGTATTGAAAAAATATGAATAATATTAGATGATACGCAAATGTACAGATATTTTCCACACTAATCAATAATTTTCTTGCTATCATAATATATTAGTATGATTGACAAGTGGTTTACCTGAAATTCTGAATGAGTGTTCATTTATGTCATGGATGTGGTTGCTAATATGCAGGTTTTAATTGTTATAGTAAAATATCTACAGCAAGAAAACTTGACCCTATATATAGAGCATAGATGAAATATCTTATAAGGTATTTGGTTCATATACCCTTTTAGTTTTCAGTTTTTACTATTTTTAGAAGCAAAAATAAAAATGAAAACTATGTGTCCACCGCTGATGCACATTTTTAATTTGGATGGAATGTGTTATGTCCCGAGATTTAATAAGAGGCTTTAGTAATGCTCAGAAAATCCCGGAACCAAAATCACAAAATCCAGAGTATTATCATGATAGGATGTAAAAGAACCTTATTTTAATTTAAGTGATTATTAATGTAAATGTTAGAAGAATATAATCAACAATCTTGAGAAGTCGATAGGTTACGATATATATAGAATTAATATCAGTACTGCGCTTGCTGGCAGGTATATCCGAAACCAGCAGTGACTTAAAAGTAATATTGAAAACGAGTTGCTTATTAACAAATTCAAAGAGAAGGAAATCCAATAAAGTTAATTTAAATATCAAAGACTATATGTATTACACTGAAATATTCAGTGAAATATCATAACATTTTTTGCGATATTTGTCATTTAATAGTAAGAATATAAAACTATACGGAGAAGAGACTTTGTGCTAATTATACTAACAAGTATAAAACCAACTCACCTGTCCTAACATTCTTTGCACAAGCAGAATCACAATAATCAAAGTTCCTAAGTTATAAGAAGCAAACCAAGTAATATATTCAAACCTTCTGATATTCTGATTTTTAGCACTGTTAACGACGTGAAATGCTGCTGTTATTACAGATATATAACTCGCAGTTAATTGAACCAAAATATGAACACCAAATATATTATTCAAGTGAGTAATTAACATATACAATTGATAATAGCAATAAGTGAGATTTTCTATAAGTGTTTCGTTTAAAACTAAAATGCTATTCTCTATAATAGAATTCATCTTTTTGAATCTAAAATGCAGTGCATCGATAGAGGTTAGAAATAGAATCAACGGGATAATGGGTGCAGAACTATATATTCCGAATAGAAATAAATAAATTAATGTATTTAGAATATCATATTTTAGTGTGAAAGAATAATAGGTTACTACTACAAAATTATATGTTACTATTATTACCAAGGAAAATTTAGTTAATTTAGATAACCTACTAATTTTTAATGAATTTACTTTTTGAAACTGTTCAAACTGAATATCTAAGTTCTCAAATTCTTTTAAAATGCATTTAGAAAATGCTTTTGCACGAAATCCAAAAGTCGCTGTACATAATACCAATAGAATTCGAGAAGTTCCTTCAAATAATCGCGAATAGAAAACAGTTTCGTTATTTGGAATTTCATAAAATTCTAAAATCCAAGGTATATAGTCATAACAACAAAATCCAACAGTGAAGAAATTTGCTAGTAAAGGCCATACTATATCTAACATAGAAACTTTTTCGTAGTCTGGACAGCGACCGCTCTTTTTCACAGGAAACAAACCGAAAATTTTGGCAATTATTAAACTAGGACGAATTGATTGGTAAAATCCATTTTCAGATTGATTTTGAGATTCTTCTTCAAATTTAATTGGCTGAACTTTTATCATATTTAATTAATATTATTCGTGTAACAGAAACTAACCACAGAAGAACACTGCACTACTTGAAAGAATGACTGGTATGTATTTATATGCATAATTTAAATCTACAATACTGCGGTATTTCGTACTTTAATGACATCACAAAATGTGAATTGAGATACTTGAATAATCGATTGACAGCTGTGTTAAGATTGATGGCAGTTTTTCGATAATTTCAGAAGCGAAATATAACAATATTGTTTTGTAATAATTGTTTTGACTATACTTTTATCTTTTTATAGTAATTTATTGAAGTATTGATGAATCATTATGTCAATGTTTGTTTATATAATTCCAAAATAGATAAGGTAATGTATGAAGACCTTTCAGAGTTTCTAGTTTATCGAAGAGAGATCAATCTCGTAATAGAGCAAAATTTAAGAAGTTTTTTTTAACATCAGATTAAATATAAAAGGAAAGTAGAATTTCAAACAAAAATGGTAATGCTACTGTGTTATTGCTTAAGAGCCCTCCACCTAAAATAAAAATTCAGAGCGGTCGCTGAAATTTGTATTACTCACCAGGTAAGGTTACAAATCGTTAATTTTATATTGGATTGCATTCACTATGATAATATTCAAAGATATTTGTGAAAAATCCCCCTTTTAATAAACAGAATGGCCACCTATAGAGACAAAAAGTTCAGTTTGTTTACTGCTGATTATAATTTAACAATTGATAGGAACTTAAAAACAAATATCATTTTAGATTATACATGTAAAACAACATTTTTGTATTTTTTCATTATGTCATTAATGTATCATGTCAATGATTAAGAAAATAATTAAAATCGTCATCACATTTTTTTCCGTAAATCATCTACTAAATATTTTATTTAATTACTAATTAAAATTTTGGAAAGATATAAAAAAACTTCATCCTGAATCCAATACCAAACGCTATACATAATTGCTTAAAAAAGTAGCATTAAAATAGTATTGCATTTAGCATGGGATTCCCTATGCAGAAACTCAATTTTCATATTGGGCGAAGGAGCCTTAACCAAAATAATGGATGGATTACCTTATAACAGACTCACCTGTCCCAACATTCTCTGTACAAGTATAATTGTAATAATCAAAGTTCCCAAATTGTAAGAAGCAAATAAAACAATGTTTTCGAACATTCCTTCTTCAGTGCTATTAACTACGTGAAACGCTGCAGTTATCACAGATATGTAACTCGCAGTAAGTTGAACCAAAATATGAACACCAATATTATTAATATTCGTCACTAACATGCAGATTTGGTTATGATAATAAGTTAAATTTTCTAAAATCGCTTCATTCAAATATATAATATTTTTCTGCAGAGTATAATTAATTTTTTTAAATCTAGAATGAACCGAGTCAATAGCTATCAAAAATAGTACTAATGGTATTATAGGAACAGAGCTGTAGATAACAAATAATAGGAAATAAATAAAAGTGCTTAAAATGTCATATTTTAAAAAGAGAGTGTAGTAGGCTACTGCTGCAGTATTAAATATTACTAAAACTGCAGATAATGAAGCGGTTAATTTGGACAGTCCATTATCTTTAAAGAAATTTACATGCTGTTGTATCCTTCCAAACTGAAAATCTATACTGTCAATATCTTTTAGAATGCATTTATAAAAAGTTATTGCTTGAAATGCGAATGAAGAAGTAGCAAGAGCTAATGAAATATGCGATCCACCTTCTAATAATCGTGAATAGAAAACAGTTTCATTATTTGGAATCCTGTAGAATTCTAAAATCCAAGGTACATAATCATAACAGCAATATGTTATGATAAAAATGTTAAATATTACAGCCCATGAGACGTCTAAATATGAAATAACTTCAGCATTGTGATATCTGTTGCCCTTCTTCACAAAAATGATATTCTGTACTGGAAATAAACCGAATATTTTGGCAACCACTACGAAATAGTGAATTGAGTTACGAAAACCACTTTCACAGTGAAGATGAGATAAGCCATTAAAATTAACTGGTTGAATTTTTATCATCATCACTCAGTAAAATACAAATTGAACACGTCCAGCACAGATAGAATAGCACTTCGAAAGGTACAAAATATATCTCAAATAGAAAACACTTAAATCTATAGTGTTCTACATTTGTAAATTAATTGCAGTGTAAACTTTGACGAGTTATTCCAATATTTCAAGAACCGATTGCAGCTGTCACTTGTTTGATGAGAAGAAAACAGAGAACGAAAAAAAAAGTTTATGTTTGGCGATAAAACTGTCACACGTGTTGTCTGTAACAATTTTAAAGGGAATTTATTTGAGTTTGGACAAACAGAAAAAAAATTAAACATTAGGCGTTTTTCATTCAGAACAATGTTCATTAAAACAATAAATGGAAATCTACTTCAGGAACATCTCCAAAATTGAAGATACAGTACTGATGATGATCTTCAACTGAACATTTTGAAAAATGCATTAATATTGTACTTATAAAATACGAAAAAATATATTTCAGTAGTGTCTTCGTATAAAAAAATGACTACTTATATTAATTACTGTACGATAGCAAGAAAAATCATTATTTTGATATTACCTGATTCAGTTTTACAATTATAAAGACTTTCCCAATAAAATCAAGATTGTATCAGGGTATCGGGTATCGCACATTTTCTAATATTTTTCAGTCCCTTCTTGTCAATCAAGGTTATAACCCCATCGAACAATATTTATAGCGCCATTGAAGATTGAACAGTAACGTGAAAATACATCAGGCCTTTTTTTTTTTACTGACTCTCATTATTTTTATATAGAATAAATAGAAACTATATATAGTGACTAGGTATTTGCAATTTCTTTTTTTTTTTGGGGGGGGGGGGGCGGTTATGGTCACCGGGACAACGGTACAAGACAGCTGATGAGCCTTGAAGAGGCACTTATTATTTTTCTTTCTTTTTGTTTATTTTATTTAAAAAAATAGTTTAATCACACCTCTTCTTGCATTCGTTGTACCAAAAGAATGGGAATTACGATAATCAAGAAAGTCTTGAAACCAAACAGAATTAGATTTTCATAGCCAATATTTTCTAATCCATTGCTAATTAATTGAAAAACTATAGTTACTACGATCACATAGTTTGTTGTGAATGCACTAAAAGTATGACACCAAACACTCTGTTTATGCTAGCTATTAACTTGCATAGCTGGTTGTGACAGTACAATAAATCTTCCAGCATCATCATATTTAGAGTTACAATATTTTCTTGAATTATGGAATTAAATTATTTGTAATGACCATAAACTGAATCAATTGCAATTAAAAATAATGTGATGGGAACGACAGTAGGAAAATAATAAATCAATATTATTACAAAAGATTTGAGAATGATTAAAATATCACCATCGACAGAACTCATAGAAGACCCCAGACTGATTAGAGTAATTGTTATTTGTAAGATAGGGAATAAGAAAGTCACAGCAGATAATTTATTTGATAGTGTTAAATTGGAACTTTTAATTTTTTTGAATTGAATATCTACATTTCCCCTTCTTTTGTAATAAAATTACAAAATGCTTTTGCTCGGAAGCGAACGAAGCAGTGTTAATGTTTAGCAAGATGTAAGACCCACCCACCTTCTAATATTCGAGAATAGAAAACAGTTTCTTTATTTGGAATACCATATGCGTCTAAAATCCATGGTAATTGATTGATTACCATGGATTTTATCCATGGTATATAATCATAACAGCAATAAGCTATAACAATGCAGTTTAACATCATCGCCCATAAAATATATTTCTACTACTGAAACTTTTGTCACATTTGGATAAAGATCATTTTTCCTCCTAAAAATTATATTCTTTACGGGAAATAAACCGACTGCTTTGCAAACAATCAGAAATGTCCGTATTGAACGATATAACGCAAGTTCGCACTTGGGAATTTGAGATTCTTCATCAAAATTAAATGGTTCCACAGTACTCATTTTTTCCTTCCAAGAACGCGAGAAACCTGTCTTCATTATTTATATTATTCTAATGTTACATTCTTACATATACGTAAAATGACATATATTTTTAATGCATACGGTAAATCCAATATCACATAACTTGACATATTTACAAAATAAGTGATTTAACGGAAATCGATTTTAAGCTACCTGTTTTCTATTCTGATTTCTAAAAGAGAATAAAATAAGTGACCTCCGAAGTTTTGTACACTGACTTCCGGGAGTGAGTTACCCATCGACAAAGCCAAACTTTGATTTATTTTCACTTTCGTCTTATCTAGTTTTCTCTTTCTTATTGTCACACTGATTTGAAGATGATTATGAATGTAATCGAAATATTTATTAGACATTTATTAGTTGAAATAAAGTGCTTCTTTCTATTTATCAACAAACAAAGAAGCAATACAGGAATGGGGAAATTTTCATGATAATAATGCTGATAGAAATAATGTCCTACGAGTCATCAATACTAACTCTAGCACAGTTTAATTCGAATACTAGTTTTTAGTCATATTAGTGACTATTTGATTCCTTTTATTTAAAATTTTCTTACTTGATCTAACATTCTCTGCACGAGAAAAACAGGAATAATCAGCATCATCACTGTGATTAAAACAAACTGTAGCAGACTTTCGTAAGCTTCGTATTCAGCTCCACCAATAAGTTGAAAAATAATAGTTATCGCAGATACATAGTTTGCAGCGAAATGTACTAACAATATAGCCCTGAACACTTTATTTATGTTAGCTATTAACTTACAAAGTAAATTGTTATAGTAAATTAAATATTCTAACATTGTGATATTTAGAATTGAAATATTTTTTTGAATTATGGAATTAAAATATTTGAAATTACTATAAACTGAATCAATTGCGATTAAAAATAATGTAATGGGAATAATAGGGGTTGAATAGTAAGTTAACGTAAATACAAAATAACTGAGAATGGTCAATATATCGTACTATTTTCCGTTCATGAGAAATGGCGATTTCTAAAAACCATCATCAAAAGAGTTATGTGAAGTGAATTTTTGGATCTCAGCATGTAATAGCTTTACAACAACCAAGCAGTTTTTTTTATTAAATGAAGCAATTTATTTCAAGACTTTCAAAAAAAGAATGATCAAATTCCGACATACCGTTCACAAGTTATAAGCTTCGAAAGATTTTGGAAAAGAGGTTCACAGGTAACTCTGTTAGTTGTCTGTGAACTTCAGGTGGGTGTATCTCCAAAATGGCTGGATCGATTTTGTTCATTCTTCTTTTTTTTTAAATCATCAAAAAATTCAATTGCAAATACTATTATCAGAACTTAAAAATTAGAAATTTTGGTTGTCTAGTCCATGGTCGGATATTGATCTATAGGGTACATTGCTTCTTTTGTTAATATACTAAAATTTGTAAATTTTATTTGAATGAGAAATAAGAGAGATTTGATTTGAAGCTCTCTTCGAAACGATTTTGAAGGTTAACACGCTGATTGGCTGAATATCACGTCACGATGTTTGAAGTCAAACTTTTAGAAAAAGATAATTTTAAGAGAAATAAACCATGACCGTTTGAGCGCTTGGATTTTTAGGCTTTTGCTACTCTATTCAAGATTTGATTGAGGTAAAACTGTCTTAAATCATAACTCAACTTATATTATGATAGGGTTGTACTCAAATCAGTCCTTACAGAAAAAATGCAAAACCTCATTTTTTAGAAACCTGAGTGTCTTGGGGGGCCACTGAGTCACGACCTCAAGGGTTTCACCTAACCTATAGCTTGACCAAAGTAACCCATTCGGTTAGTTGGATCATTAATGTCAGTGAGTGAAGTTGGGTCATTATGCTGAAACTTCATTTCAAACTTCAAAGTATGAATGAACATTGATTGTTTACTAAAATCAGCTGTTCATAGCTCATTTGATGCTATAGGAAATAATTCCTGTGGCATCAATTATTGGAGTTGTGCATTTTTTTTCAACACGAATGCACTTTTTAAACACTGTTTCAAGGATTCAGCAGACACTGTTGTTTCACTTAGAAACTTATAGAATGATATTGTTTTTTCACAGTATTATGCTTAATTTTTCATTTTTTTTAACAATTAGTGTAATTTTTAGTTTAATCATCGTCAAAAACTCCAAACCTCTCCTTGTCTACGCCACTGACTGGATCTATCTGGGTTGTACTGGGTCACATGGTTATAGAGTAATGGCTATAGAAAAAATGGATGTAAGAATTGATTGGGTCTAAATATTTGGGACCCATCCAGTTCACTTTGTTGTATTCAGTAGAATAATAATAAAGCATAGTAGATTTTAAATTTTATTTCAATCTATAATAAATGCTGGATTTTAAAATAGTCATCCTCTCCCTCTTTGCAGTTTGCATTATTCCTTTTGGTAATGATATATATACAATGTACAGATTTTCTCATGCGAAGGTGTCATTTTAACAAATTCAGTCATTCACTCTTTTTGGTATAGTGTAAAATCCAAGTAGTATGAATTTTCACTATAATTTCTTATTTATTGATCTCATTAGGGCTATATATTAAACATCAAAAACAAAATGTCAAACCTTTGACCAGTAATATATTCCATTTATGAACCTCATTGAGGCAGAAATTTAACAAAGCTTTCATGAAAGTCAATCACTTATATAGTACCAGTTTCCCCTAGGGTACCATTATTTATAATAACTATATTGAGGTAAAATATTTGCAGTTTAAAAAGGTCTACACTATAATTAATCTAACGCATCTATATTCCTGAAAAACCTTTTACACAATTACTTATTTTACTACAGTATATGTTAATAATTTTATCCGTCATAGTTCAAAAATATTTAAAGCAACATCGGAAGTTGCCAGCATATCACTACGATTTTCAGCGGGACAAAATACATGGAAAAATCAAGAAAGAATATCACCACTAAGTATATAACTTCTTCTTGACGAGCTGTAACAGATAAGCGAAAACAAACTATAATATCACGACTTATTAAATTAATTATAACACAAAACACGAAGGAGGTGAACTATGAGGGTGGATCAGAAAGTAAATGACAAGTTTAATTACAGCCTCGTCAATGCACCGATATCAAAGTGTCTATACTCATTTTAAAGAGAACTTAATTATCTAAAAAAACAGTGTAAATATTACCTCTATGCGTCTAGAATGTGTGATGTGGCGAAAGTTTGAAAGAAAGTTTGAATCAAATGTTTGCTATTTTTTATGAAACCAATCTTTCAATTTTCACTTTGTAAACTATCAAAATTATATGGTTTTCGTATTTCAGTTGCCAAACTAAAATTTCATAAAGTTTATCTGTTAAAATAAGGAACAAGAGGGGAAAATTGTAACCGGTAAGTAGACTATCCCAACACCAATTTATATAATTATATAAAAAATTACTAGTATTTCTGAAACTGTCGAATGAGGATCTTCAAAATATTATTACCAACGGCCACATTCTTCTTTCACCGTGCCAACGGCAGAACTCAATAACGTCGACAACATTATATTATATTTTAAATTATTACATGCTGCAAAGTTATAAATTATGCAAATGAAATGATGAACTAATTACGATTCATTAAAAAATAAATTGAGAACAAGAAAAATTTTGGCACCAATGAGACACGAGCCCACGGTCTTGGTCTATTCAGTACCTATACCTCTACCAACTGAGTTGTAAAAACAGATGTTCAGTTGGTACAGTATATCACGGTCCTGAATAAACCAAGGTCGCGGGTGCAATTCTCACGGCAGCCGATTTTTTTCTTGTTCTTAATTTATTTTTCTAATGCATCCCAGTTGACTCACCATTTCATTTACATAACCTTATATAATTAATATTATTTTTTTATTCCATTCATAGATCGATAGATTTTCGGAGATTCAGTGGAACACAATAAAATATTGGATTGACGTTTCATTTGCTATATTATCATACATGTACAATCATTTTCAAAAAACAATATGTCGAGAAAGAGAAGTATAACATACAAATAAAGTTACAAAAAAAAGAGGCATAAAAAAGAGGAACAGTTTTGTAGAATCTGTCCTTTGAATTTGTGCCTCTTTATTGTAACTTTATTTGTATGTTATACTTCCCTTTCTCAACATATTGTTTTTTGAAAATGTTTGTGTGATAGTAATAGCAAACGAAACGTCAATCCAATATTTTATTGTGTTTAGAAGTGGTCTAATCCATATTTTCAAGATGAATTATTACCATTCATAGATCCTCGGCAAGATTCATTCATTATAAGTATCTCTTATTCAATATTTACACTGCAACAATGAAAATACTAATCCCATGAGAATCTGTCCTATTACCAACCCTGTACGTGACGTCACACTTCTGTATGATGTTGTTGCTGTGGTCTTCCATTAACAAGGTTAATAATTCCATAAAACTCATGCCGCTCTATTTCGTTCCGCTAATAACACATGCACTAATTAATTAAGCCTCAACTGATCTCCCTCTCTGTTTAGGAAAGGATAGAGGAATTACACGAGGGGTTGCTCAATCAGTCTTTTTTTAAAGAGTATTTTCGATATTCAAATTTCTTCTTTATTGAATCTCGAAATTGTTTTAATCTCAAAGTCTTCTAAGTTCCAAAAGTTCTTAAATCTGAATTAAGTTTTTCGGAAGTACAGTATACTGTAAATTCTTAGTTCACCAACTCCTCAAATTTTCAAAATGTTATTGATAGTTTTTAAAAAATGTATCAAAATTAGAAAATGTTTAAAATATATTTTAGTTCATGTTATAATTCTTTTTTAAAATCTCTAAAAAAAATTTGTCAAAAATAAAACATGACTTTTTCTTCGAAGAGAGGCCCAATATCTTTAATCTTTCAAAAGCCCTTAGGAGTTCTTCAAAATACTACAAAGTCATTTGAAATCCTTTGAAAATTCCATTACTAAGAAGTCTTTAATTCTGGCTTTAGTAATTTAAAGTGATAAGAAAGTCAAAGAGTGGCAAATCTCATTTAAAGTAATCATTTGCAAGTTCGAAGAAGTCCTCGAGAGCCCCCAAATCCTAGAGCAGTATTTTTTTTTATTTTTAAGTTCTTCACAAGACGACCCGAAGCGTATCGAACCAGGACATTGTGACTTTAGGTCAATTTTTCCCGAGTCCGAATCGAGGATTTCTTCTGGTTCGCCCAGCTCGGTTTTCTCTTAAACTGAAGGAAACGAGTTTTTTTTTTAAATTAAGTGATTAAAATCATGGTAATCTCGAGTCGAGTAATAATTTTTGAATCGACTGTGCTTTTTTTCTATTTACTTGAAAAAAAAAAAAAATGAACTCCTTTCACATGATTTACAGTAACCAAGCGAGTCGAGTTTTCTTTCTTTACGAGTTTCGAGTCTAGTCTGGTCGAATCCCGGAACCCTAGCCTAGTCCAAAACTCAATTCTACTCAGTCACACATCATCACATCATTTGACATCTGATATTATAACATAATATTAGTCTTCTTGATATAAATAACTCATATTATTTTTCTTACCTCACAAAAATCATCG
>JAQIWE010001835.1:0-14572 GCA_034698565.1 Campodea plusiochaeta
TTTCATTTATGGATTTACCAATCGTAACACAAACAAATTTGAATAGTATTGAATCCATGTCTCTCAGATGTAACATAAAATATAATATATTCTTATTTTGCGTCATGGTTTAAATTTGTTGTATGTAAATATAATGAACCTTATTAGAATAGAACAAAAATTATGCTCTCTTATGATTAAAAATAGTTCGTATTACTTTTCGTGTTTACCCAGACCTTTTTGAATGAAATGATTTCCACATTGCACTATATCCTGGAAGCTTCTGCAACCTATACGCGTCACTAACGCATATTGACCCGTAACTTACAGGGGTTTTCGAAAATGCTCTTTTGTCATAAATTTTAAAATAAAATAACAGAAAAGTCACAGTAAAACTGTATCTTAAAAATAATATTTCAATGAAAAAATATTTCAGAAAAAAATGTTATAACACTTTTAATACCAATAAAAATATTATATATACAAATACTCTTTACCGTAGTAAATTGACAGATACCACTGAATAACAATAGAAATTAATTACAATAAAATATATTTAGATTACAGTTGTGCTAGGGAATTTATAATTGTTATGGTTGTGCACAATGTGCAGAATGTAAATGTATACCAGTCCTTTAGCAAATTCGTGACAATTTCTTGAAACCGACTTTACATAACAATACTTCAAATTTACATGTAAAGTACTAGCTGTAATTGCCAGGATTTGATATATCGCCCTAAGAAAATGTCATAAGACAATAATAGTGTTTAAATACGTTCCAATTTTCCCGATTTACATACTATATTATTTTGAACTTAATCAATGTGGTTTATTAATAAGATTACAAATAAGACGTAAATAGGATAATATAACAGTGGATTTTACAATTTTCTAAATAAAAACAATTTTCTTTGAATCCAGGGTACAACTGACTTGGCTGAGGGTCAACGCGCTCACTTTGAATGTCGTGTTGAACCCATCCATGATCCTGATTTGAAAATTGAATTCTTCCACAATGGTAAACCACTTCAATCAGCATCAAGATATCACATTACATTTGACTTTGGTTATATTGCACTTGATATTGATCATGTATATCCTGAAGATGCTGGAGAGTATTCTGTACGTGCTTACAACAAACTTGGAGAATGCACATCGTTCATCCAATTACGTGTTACAGGTAAGAAATTTAGAAGATTGAGTTAATTATTTTTAATTCAAGAATTCCAAAATAAATATTATAAAGGTCATTATACCCTTTTTAAATATCATTAAGTTATTTTTCTAATATTATAAACAACGTCCGCGTAAATTTTATGGAAACTTTAAGATATCATGTTTTTCAAAGGAAAATTAACTGATGTGTTTACTAAATTTATTTTCCTCAGTTAATTACTAGGACCAAAATTAGAACAAAAATGCTAATGTAACTAACCCTAAACAGCTGAAATGAAAATGAAATACAACGAAAATTTTGTGTAGATGTTGGGATTGAACCAGACGCTTCTCACATTTAGTGCAATGCCCTTACCACATAAAGTCACGGCTTAATTCTTACGTATTTCTAAATAGTTTTTTTTGTTTTCTACTGTATTTGGGTTAACCCATCTTATTATTACAATTGCATTTTGACTTATCCAAAATTATATTAATCCGAGTGTACTTTGTTAACAAAAAAATTCAACAGCACAATCTTCCATTTCCTTATACTAATTTGTTTCCTTTTCTGTGTGATTTCAGGCAAAGGTAACGTCATTGTCGAGTCTGCCCGTCCCGAGGGTCTTGAGAAGATTCGTGAACTTGAAGATTTATCAAGATACAAGAAAGAAACAGTTGTAGATCAACAAACCTTCCAAAGACCAGTATTTACTGTTCCACTTAAGAATTTGGATTATCTTAATGAAGGACAAACAGCTCATTTCGAATGCAGACTTATCCCAGTCGGTGATCCAACACTTAAAGTTGAATGGTTCAGAAATGAAAAATCTATTGAGACAAGTAAGGAAATATTAATTTCATTACGAAAATGTTGAATTCAAATTAATAACTGTTATTAATTTACTACAAAGTTGCTATTTTTAATTTTTGGGTGTTGGAAGAAACGAGGCATACAATTATTGATTGATTATAAATAATAAATACCTTGTTTAGTTACTGTAGTTTAAAAAGAGAATGACTACATACCTCATTTTTTTTACACGAACAAATCAAGTTTAATTAGCTGATACATTCATTACACAAATCACATGCTAAAGAGAATTAAGACTTAAAATGGTGTGAAATAATGCTAAATAACTATTTCATCTTCCAGGTTCTCGTATTAAATTAACCCATGATTTTGGATTTGTTGCGTTGGACTTATCTGCATTGAGACAAGACGATGAAGGTGTTTATATGTGCAGAGCATCTAATCAATTAGGAGAAGCAGTTACTACAGCATCAATGAGAATCAGATGTAAGAAATATAGTAAATCGTCAAGAAATATAAGTCATCATCGTATTAAATTTATTTCATTGTGTAGAACTCTTAGATAAAAGGATAAAATAGGAATAAAGAATTAATAATTTTGTCTCGAAGTAACTTAGTTCTGTAAAATTCAGAAAGATTTCATGATCCTCACTAATTTCATAATAGTTCTAAAATTTGACGATTCGTCATATAATTATATGTCATTAAATTGAAGACAGTGTGCACCGGTAGATCGTTTATTTGTCTGATATTTCGAATTACAATTCGATCTCAGTTCAAATTTTGCATTATGTTTTAATTGATTTTTTTGTAATAGTTTCTTTGATTAGGAAAAAAGTTCCAGAACATCTCAAAATTAAAATAACAATTTACAAAAATGAAAAACTCTTCGTATTTGTAAATAAAAATGATTAACCGACGTAATGTAATAACAATTACACAAAAGCAACGGCAACACGGAAAGTTATATTGAAACTTAATCAACTTTCTGGTTTCTTCTTCAGCCAAAGCTGATATCCAGGTCGATTCCTACCATCAAGAAGGTATGAAGAAGATCCAGCAACTGGAAATGGGTAAAGTACAACGTCAAGTATCAGAACAGGATAAAGCATTTGAGAAACCAGTATTTACTGCACCATTGACTGGTCCAGCTGAAGTATTAGAAGGCAACAATGCCCATTTCGATTGTCGGGTTATTCCAGTTGGTGACCCTGATCTCAAGTTCGAGTGGTACGTTAGTGGGGTGGAGCTCAAAATGGGTAAGGAAATTTTTAATTGTTTACAGAACTTACTTTAAAACTTGACACAATTGCACAGGATACAGCATTATACTATAACTGTTAAAAATATTTTTTTACAGAAACTTCGTTTATCTTTGATTTTGGTTTATAGTATATATTGTTAATAATAATATTATTATTTGTCTTAACATGTATATTGCTAATAATATTTGACAAAAATACAGATTTTAGGATGATAACGTTTATATACTTACTATATTAAAATCAGTGATATAATGCTATTGTAGAAGAGAGCGATTTCTTCAGCTATAGCTCTTTTTTACAATAGCAATAAAATAGTTTTATTACTGTTGTAGAAAAGAGCGATTTATTTAGCTATTAAATAGTTTTATTCAGCTAAATTGGAATCAAGTATGAATTGTAAATACCTTACATCACTTTTATAATATAGTGTATTCTTATAAGCATAACACACTATTTAGTATTAATAACAATATTGTAAATAACATCATTTCGTTCTTTATTGTTGTACAAATCCACTATTAACACAATGTTATACTTCCTGCTATTCTTCCAGATGACAATGGTTACTTCTTAAACACACAAACACCAGGTATTAACATAAACATTTTATTAATGGAGATTGGGTTTAAATAAAACATTGCTTATAGGTGTCGATGCAACCACAAAGCTTATTATTTACCGATCATTGTAATTTATAATTATTACTAACAAACTCTTTATTTTGTTGTTTAGGTTCTCGTTTCCATGTTACTCATGATTTTGGTTATGTAACATTGGATATTACTAAAGTGGTACCAGAAGATGCTGGTGTTTATACATGTAAAGCTATCAACAAAGCTGGAGAGGCAGTTTCATCGACCTCCATGAGAGTTAGAAGTAGGTTCATTACATTTTACATCACGTATTAATTAAATGTTACAGAATGGCATTCTTGGAAAATTTAGACTGATTTTTTTCTGGTTTAAAATAAAATAAGGAAACAAATAACTCCTTAGTAGTGTTGTAGATTACTCTGTAGCGTGAAATCAAATTGATTATACCATCATAAAATATTACAGATGAATAAAATTGATTAAACTAACGCACTGAAATGGGACAAATTTGATCCGTGATTTAAAGAATCAATGATTTAAGTGATTGGGTTATGGGTATTGTGTCCGGTCACTGTGGGCCACTTGAGTCAGCAATGAGTTAAACATAATCAAGTTTGAGGTAGTAATGAAAATAACCCATTATTCCTTGATGCAACCCAACTTTGATACTGCACAGGAAATCACTTTTTTGTCAAAGTATCAGTGATATGTTTTGAATTCTAAACATTTGATTACAATCTAAAATAAAATTGAAATCTTTAAATATAAATTATAATTTGAATTAAAAATTAAATTCCATACATACTGCCTTCTGAGTTGTAATAAATATATTCATAATACTGAATGTTTCAACCCAGGTCGTGCAGGTGTATCAGGCGATGCTATACAACCACAAGCATGGGAACAGATTCGTTTGAAGGAAGCTGAAATGGGAAAGAGACCAGACATGTTTATTGAAACTACTCCTCAGGAAGCTCCTGTATTTGTTACTCATTTACTCAGTCATGATAAACTCGTTGAAGGACAGAATATTCATTTGGAAGCATTCGTTGAACCAAAGGGTGATCCTAACTTGAAGGTAATATGTCTAATGTGAACATATTTTGGTTTTGTTATTCTAAAATTAATAGAGACTGATGCCACTTTACCGTAAGATGAAACTTCAGATAATTTCTCGTAGTGTTTTTAGTACTCTCTGTAATAAAATTATCAATTGATCTTAGTTACTTAAAATGAATTTATATTTGGTTGTAGAACTATATATCACTTCGGAAATTCTTTAATTATGCTACAACATGATATTTGTAATTCATTCGTTATTAAATACTTTAAAAGTTCAATAAAATATTTTTCGATATAGAAATACTTGTCATAAGGCAATACCAATATGTAAAATTATATACGCGCAGTAACAAAAATAAAGTTAAATCATTAATATTTCGTATAACAAAACAATTTTATAAAAGTAACTTGTACAAAAGAAGAGTTCACTCCGTAACTGCAATCTTATTAACAAACTTTCATTTCCAAACAGGTTGAATGGTTTAAGAATGGAATTAACTTGACTACTGGAGCAAGAATGCGTTCGACATTTGATTTCGGTCTGGTCAGTTTGGATATTAACGGATTACGAGGAGATGATTCTGGAATTTATACTTGCAAAGCTACAAACAAGTTTGGAGAAGCAGTTACTACCGCTAGTGTCAGAGTGGAAGGTAAAGAAATAATGAAAACGTGTAGAAATGGAAGTGTTCTTATGTGACTGCTGGTGTAACTCGGTGTATATTTTGGCCAGTGAATTTCGAAACAAAGTCCCTCGTGATGCTGTCGAGAAGATCATTGTTGTTGACTGCCTTAAGTTTTTTCGATTAAATTATATTTTTAAAATTCAGAAGAAGTGAAACCGAGTCAGTTCGAATATAGTTTTTGACGACTCGACTGCCTCTTAGGAATTTTACTCAATTTTCGATCCGAAACGAGTGAGATTTCCCACTAGTTGGATCCAGTCCTATCTTTCTCCGAAACTCGTTTAGACACTATCCCATGTAAAATAAACATTGATTACAAAAATTACCACATTTAATTAATAAATTAAGACCAGGAGAAACCTTACTTTGAGTGAGAAACGAAGCCAAGTCCTTTATTGCATTAAGAGTACATGTGCTACTACACCACTAAGCTTCATACAAAGTATAGTCAGTTAAAACATTTCATTTCTACTATTTCTTTAACATCTTTAATAATAATTTAAAAAAAATAAAGTCCATACATATACTGCCTGAATAAAGGAACCTGTACTATATGCACCATCTCGCACTTATTTCAGATCGCCATTGGTTGATTGGCGGCGCCCAGAGACCAGAGGCAATTCCAAAGATCGAAGCTCTTGAAGGATCCAAAGGTGGAGCAGCACCAGAAACACCAGAAGCAGTATACGATATACCAGTTTTCATAACTCATCTTAATAATGTTGAAAATAAAGAAGGAGAAACGGCAAGATTCGAATGTAAAGTAGAACCATCAAGAGATCCTACTCTCAATATTGGTAAGAAGGAATGAAAATTGTTTTGAACACATATTACAATTGCTCTTATATATATAGTACTTACACATAATAAAAAAAACAATCATTATAGTTATTTCATTTTGTATATAATATAGAGAACTTACGTTTTGCATCGATACATTTTAATAGAATAATTAATGTAATAGAAATATTAATGTACGACTCTTATGAATATTAAGAAGTTTGATGTTGAGTCAAGAATTTTGTTGTTACTTGCATTTTTGTGAACTTGTACATTTTTTGACCGGCGAAATTATTAACTTAGAACTCACATTTAATAAGCATAATCTTTGGTTTTGAGAGAAACTCGTTGGATAACATTATTTTATATTTTATTTTAGAATGGTTCGTAAATGGAAAACCATTGCAATCTGCTTCAAGGTACAAGTCAACATATGACTTTGGATTTGTATCTTTGGATATTAGTCATTGTTACTCTGAAGATTCTGGTATATATACTTGCAAAGCTACAAACAGCAAAGGAACTGCATCCACTACTGGAACACTTAAAACATCAAGTGAGTCACAGGAAATGATAAGCATTTACCAACTTACTGAGCAGTATTATTCGCTGTCTCGTTAGTTACAGTACGTAGAATGTTAAATTTGTCTAACATTTTTTCGCAGCAAGGAATCAGGGTTGATGCGGAAAATGGAATTCTTTTAGAAATGGAAGTTCCGTCAACGTATGGAAATGTTTATGTTTTCAATAAATACGTTTTATTTTTCTCATAAAATTAAATATTTAAAGAAATTCAGTAGTTCTTTAACTTAAAGTTTACAAGTTGCATCGATATCTTAATATGTGGAGAATTTATACAATTAGTTACTTTTAAATAAATTATTAGTAGCTTTGCAAAGGACTATATATTATAAATGAAATGATTTTAACTGACTACTTTGCATTGGAAAAATAAATTAAGAACAAGAAAAAGAAAAATTGCGGCTCAAGTGGGACTCGAACCCACGACCAAGGTCTATCCAGGACCGTTCTCTATTTTTCCAATGCAAAGTAGTCAGTTAAAATCATTTCATTTATACAATTACTTACGTTCATTTCTGAATTTGGACAACCTATTTGTTCATCAATGAGCTCATTACCTCCCGCCATCTAATATATGACTTACAGTAATGCTCAGTGTTACTTGAGAAATACAAAAATGGTACTAATACATGAAATATTGTTTAGGTCTCTCCAACATTTACCTCCAAACCCAACATCCACAAGGTGAAGCTGGATTGGAGAAAGTACAAGAAGCTGAAGGTGCTTTCTCGGCGAAATATGCTCGTCAACCATCAGTACCAGATGCAGGATTCCCTAAACCAATATTCACTGTACCACTCGATGAAACCTTTCAGATACCTGAACAGAAAGCATTACATATGGAATGTAGAGTCGAACCAAAAGAAGATCCCAATCTCAAAGTGGAATGGTTCTTCAATGGGAAATTATTGGAACATGGTGAGGAATATAGGAATTTCAAGAATACTACATTTTTATTTATTTATTTATTTTACTTTGTAAAACACGGAGTTTAATTGTTGGTTTATATTATAAAATTAGATGATAGCGCAAGTATAAGAGTCATTTCCAATTCATCTTAATTAAAAAGATATTCTAACCAGTTGATGTGCTTCCAGAAATGTTTTTCGAAATGAGAACAGTTTTGCTAATGTTTTCGTTTCATGTTTTTTTTATTACAAAGTTTTCATAAAATATTTCTTTAAAATAAATCAATTTTCTGCAATGACTTTCAATAAATGAACAACAAGAATAAAATAAAACATCGATTACGAAAATATACAAACGTTTTTACCTTTTAAATCCTACAAAAAATGTTCGTCCTTTATTAAACACAGTATTGCTATAATTCTATCATATGCCAACAGTATATACTATTTTACCATCGCATTTCAATATTGTCTATTTTGTTCCAGCTACAAGATTTAAGATGACCTGTGACTTCGGGTTTGTAACATTAGATTGCACTGATATCTATGAACGTGATCAAGGTATCTACACATGCAGAGCAGTTAATAAGGCTGGTGAAGCCTTCACATCAACAACAGTATACTGCGTTGGTAAGAAAATATTCAGCTATTTAAATACCATTTCTATTATAGAAAAGTACAAATAAATGATTATGGTTGCTCCTATATTGGCAGTATTTCAAAAATGGAAATATTGGGTTTATAAATAATTTATAAGCTATTATACAATCAATATATACTTCAGATTCTTCATTAAAACTTAAAAAATTCTGCAAATCAAAATATTTTTTATCCTCATTTTGAGGTCTTAAATACCGTAGTGAACTTCCTGAAATAATTGCTCTTCACATTTCAATTTCCTCTGCCTTTCAACTTCAGAATAACTTGAAAATAATTAATCAGGATCAGAAAACGTATTTTCCGTACTCTTTATCGTTATAAGGTAGCGAACAATTAGTAATGACCGCTTCCATGTCCTTCCTAATATGCATTCTCACAGCATGAGTTGAACATATCTACGTCATTTCCTGCTCTTTTAGGTAAATCTGGTGTTATCGAAAGCACCCAACATCCAAAAGGTGAGGAAGGTTTTGACAAAATCCAAGATTTGGAAGAATCGTTGAGAAAGCCTGGAGCTGCTCCTGGAGCCGATGATGCAGGACAACCACCCGTATTTACATCACAAGTACGAATTCTGCATAAAAAGTGGTTTTTGAACAAATTTTATTATTTTGTTTGACTCTAATAATGAATGAACATTGTTACCATTTCTGGAAATGTCTGGGAAGAAAAAGTAACGTAGTAATAATATTTAGGGAAGGCAATTTTATTTGTATATTTATTGTTGTATCGACAGCTAGGGGTAAAACCATATTAACCATCTTAATATTAACATAGTAATTGCCAAAATGTACAAACAGCTAGAAAAGCTTAGTTTTTTGTTGATGTGTATTAAATATCAGCACTTCGTGTACTTGATATTGGATTTTGAAGACCATTTTTTTATCTATTTACTTGATGTAAATCATTTGTGATAATTGTGACTGCGAATTTTGTATTTGAACAGCGGTATATAAGTGAATCCAAAATCTCAAGGAAACTACCTTACCACCTGCCTGTGTTTTGCTTAAGTTTTCTAGTTATTTTTAATTTTTAAATTTGTAAGTATATGAGAATTTACTTCAAGTAAAATTTAAAGAACATTTCCAGAAAATGGTGCAAGTTCAGTTTTCCAAATTTTCATTTTGTGTGGATTTTATGAACAATTGTTTGTGATAATTACTAAAGAGAGTTTTCAAAGCACGAAGTAACAAAAAATAATTTATAATCTTTACAAGACAAGATTACATTTGCCTCAAATTAAACTGCAGTAGGAAAAATTATTGTTCATTTCATTTTCTAAAATAATTGTGTGATTTCTATTGAAGGAATGTTATTTCTGTGTGATATTAATATTAATAAATTGTGCTTTACAGCGTAGTGTGGGGTTCTGCCCAAAATTAACCCATCAGGTACATAATACGTTTTCCATCTTATTTATGACTTAAGGTGGAGGATATAACTTTAGATTAATAAGTAGATGTTAGAAATTTATTAATAACAGTTTATTAACAAAAAGTGCATGGAATTTAAAATATTACAGCATTTCTTTTTCCTAAAAAATTGTAGTGTTATATTTTACACAATAAAAAATATTGTAGCAATATTTTTCCTGGAGCAATTTTTTTAAATGTTTTATATTAGTTAATTATTTATCAATTTGAATAGAGAGAGACATTGAAAAGTAGCAGTATTCAAATTTGCTTCTGAACACTTCTTTGGAATAGGAAAAAATTAATACACAAGTATACTTATTGCAATCAATAAGATAAATAGAAGAGCAATAATACTCATGAAACTATTCTTATCTTATTATTTATAAATTACTAAAGTACATTTTTATTAGACGAATCAATTTCATTAGTTCGTTTGCTTTTCCAAAGTTATTTTCTCCTTTTTTTGTACATAGAATATCTTTAGTTCCATCGAAATATTTTATACTAATAAAGTTTTTGAATGATTAGTTCCAGAATCTGAGTAACTTAAGTGAAGGTGACATTGCTCACTTCGAAGCTACATTAACACCAGCGGGAGATCAGACAATGGTTGTGGAATGGTTCTTTAATGGACAATTGTTGAAAGCAAGTAAGTATCGAGAAATGTTCATTATTAGTTATACGAGCGTAGTTATGTTTTGAATAACAATATGTTCTTATACTAGTGTATTTGCTTAAATTTAAAATGATATAGTACACAAGTCAATACTCTTTTAAATAAATTAATCATAACGTTTACAACCTTAGCGTATATTTTCATCATGAATACCTTTTATAACGTGGCTATTTTTTTTGCACTTATCTGTATGAGAAAATAAATGAAGTTCTAAAGAAACTATGGTTCCAAAACTTGTGAAACCTTGAAAATGCATCTTTTAACACTATTTTCTATTTGAATATTTGCAATTAATTTAACCTCTTAACTCCAGGTCACCGTACTCGTACCGTTCATGCATTCGGAATGGTTGTTCTGGAAATTCTTGGAACAAAGATTGAAGATTCTGGACTTTATACATGCAAAGCAACTAACAAATGGGGAACTGCTGAAATTACTGTTACTCTCGAATGTGTTGACAAATCCAAGGGACAGAAACCACAGTTTACTACTCAGATACAGGTACTGTGGGAAATTTCTCTATATGGTAATAATAGATGTGATGTGTAAATAGTGCTTTTAGAAGAAGAACATTCTAAGTCATTACATTGACTTTGTAACTTGTCTATGTGAGATTTGAATAGCATTTCCAAAAGAACTGAAACAATTTATATGATTTCATAATGTAGATAATTCCACAAATTGAATAGTTATTGGTGATTACATTTATAATCCTCTTAATGGAACTGATATTTCATCCAAATGAAAGTACTTTTAAAATAGTAAACAAGGTAGAACGTATCATTTCCATTTTTTTCTTCAAAATTGAAAAAGAAAATTGTAATTTCTATTATATATTTTCATTTCCCCTTTCTTCTCATTCATATTTCAACTCCTCTATTTTCTTTCTCCAGAGCATCGAAAACATCCAAGAAGGTCAATCAGCTCACTTTGAATGTACAGTTATTCCTGTGAATGACCCTAACCTTAAGATTGAATGGTTTGTGAATGGACAAGCTTTACGTCATTCATCTCGTATTAAATCTGTATCAGACTTTGGTTATGTTGTTATGGATATCGCTTATGTGCAAGAACATGATATTGGAGAATATGTGTGCAAAGCAACCAATAAGTAAGTTATTATTTTAGAGATTCTACATTTATCTATTACCTTCATTTACTTATTTATCATTTATATATTTACCCATTGTCCTATACTTAAAAAGTATTAAAGGTAATGTTCTCATAGACTAGATAAATAGGCACGCTAAAAGAACTGCAACGTATTGTGAAATAAAATCTGCTTTAGAGTTCTTTTCATAATTTATTTTCTACCGACCCATGTTTCGAATTTAACAAATTCATCATCAGGGCAATCTACAACAAATAGAAAAACAGAAATTATAATCCATAAATCAATATAATATATAAAAACTTACATGAAAAAAATGTTGAAATTCAACTGTTTTGAAGCACAACTATATCTTAAAAGAATACGTTAGTGAATGAGGTTTAAAAATACATACAACAGTAAAATCGAATTATGAAAAGAACTCTAAGGCAGATTTTATTTGAGAAAAAAATGTTCTCATAGACGTTCTATATGATTGTTGACTGTTCTATTTAAGTTTAAAATAAGAGTATATTAATGTAAATAACTTTATATTCCGTTAATGTTCGAGGAAAACAAATACAATATAGTACAACAACGATCATATCGTACCATCTTAATATTGAAATCACCAATAAGGTAATTAAATTTCCGAACTTTTAAAAGATGTCATTTTTCAATTTACAGATTGATAATCGAAACATTTGTTGATATACTGAACTCTTGAGATTTCAATTCCGAAACTTTAAATATATAATATTGAAAATTTCATTTTTACTCTTTCTAGATATGGTTCAGATTCAACGAAAGCTACACTCAAATGTACTGGCAAGGGTGGTGTATACTTGGACAGTCTTCAACCTGATGCTTTAGCGAGAATCAGAGAATTAGAAAGCTTACAGAAGGGAGCTGCACCAACTACACCAACTGAAGGAGCTCAACCACCAAAGTTCATCACACAGATTAGTGATATTATGAGTTTACAGGAAGGACAAAGTGCTCACTTTGAAGCCAGGTTGACACCAGTTAATGATCCTCAGCTCACTGTAAGTACCCCCCCACCAAAGATTATGTTTTATAAGTTAATACAGTATGCTTTTTCCTCATTACTATTTTGAAATTTCCTGTCAAAAATCTAGCAAGCTGCAATACCTCGTAAGCGTAACTTCATTTATCTGTCCTAAATTTAATGATATCAAATGAAATCAGCAACTGTGCACATTGTGACGAAACCTTGTAATTTATCAACTGATATTAAGGAACTGATGCTACGTCTGATACGAAGTTTATGTCAGCTCTGTCGAGATTTTTTTAAATATTTATTTGGTTCTGGTTTTCAAAAAGAATTAGTCACTTTCATATGTGCAGTTTCAATTTACTGAATGTTGGAATTTTGGTTTTACTGGATGGATGATATGCACTTAGGACGTCAGTGTTATACAGTCTGAAATGTTTTCGTAGATTTATTTTTTGTTGTTAAAATTGAAGGGTTATTATAATTTAACTGATTATCTTGTATATAAATTTATATATTGCTTAAAAAATGAAATAAGATTATAATTTAATTGTGTATTATTTCAGGTACAATGGTACAAGAACGGCATTAAACTTCAACACGGCCATCGCTTCAGAACCTTCCATGATTTTGGAATTGTTATTCTGGATATTTTGTATTGTTATGAAAATGATTCTGGATTATATGAATGCAAAGCTGTTAATAAACTTGGAGAAGATGTTACCAAAGCTTCGATTAAATGCATTTCAAAGGCAAACCTTATATTTGATCCACAAATACCAAAGGTAAACTCCACTACTGTATATTGTTTGCCTACAATGCAATATAATCAGTTGTATCTTTATTGTTCATTCGACCACTGGCCATAACAATTACAAATATAATTAAGAAGTTCAATATTTTTATTTGGAATGTATAATTTAAATAAATCACATACTTTATAATAATATAAGCAAATAATAATTAAACAACAACAAAGTAATAATTTACGTACAGAAGAAAAAAAGAAATTATACTGGATAATTGCAAAAAAGTTATATAAATTTCACAATATAATAACTGTGCTTATACTTGCATTATGTATGAAGTATTTAGCAATATTACACGCCTTAATAATTTTGATGTTGTACTGTACATTATAGTCAGTATAAGAGTGAAACCTTATTTCTGAATAAGTCAAAGTTTAATATTCAGTCAGTTGACTTGATTACTATCTAATCTAAAATATTTTATTGTAATTAATTTGATATTGTTATTCTGTGGCATGTGTCAATTTACTATATGTAAACAGAGTATGTACAAATAAACATATAAATCATCATTTTACATCGTATTATAGACGTAGTTCTTTGTTTTAAAATCATTATTTATAAATCGTTTTCAATATTAGAGTTTGATATTTTATTTACCAATGTTCGACAGTGTTTATTACAGTCTTAGAAGTATTCTTACGTATTTGGATTGTTAAATAGTTTATAAATTCTTGTAATTCTTCCAGAGCATGGAAGGTGGTCTTGAGAAGATTCAGACCCTGGAAGATGGAATGCAAATAAAGAGACATGACCGAACTGAAGAAGAACATCGTCAAGCACCAGTGTTTGTTGTTCCACTTAATAATATTGAAGGATTAAAAGAAGGAGAAAATGCTCACTTTGAAGCTCGTCTCACACCTACTGATGATCCCAGACTCAGAGTAAGAGACAATTTCAGATAACTTAATAAAAGGGCTACATATAAGTGAAATTGATTTTTTTACATCACATTTTCAGAAAATTCATTTTCATTATTTTATACCTGTCACTAATAGTGTAAACGTTGGAGTAATAAAGCAGCCAATATGATTTAAAAAACCATAATATTTCAACATTTATACAATGTCATTTTCAAATGA
>JAQIWE010001836.1:0-14570 GCA_034698565.1 Campodea plusiochaeta
GTAAGCAAAGATCCAGTCTACTAACGAAAAATTATGTACAGAAACACGAAATTAACAAAAAAAAAAGAGGTATTACAATAATGCTGTTGTAGATCAACTTTGGTTAGGTTAGTTTGGTTCTGAAATTAGTGGATACAACACCCTAGTCACTGTGAAAATATTTTTATAGGAAATAATTAATATTTTTTTTATATTATATTGTTATAATTCGTCTTTACATAAATTAATCTGTGATTAAAATACCACAATATATAATACTAGAGAGGGCCAGATACTCCACTAAGTGCAGAATAACAACAAAAGTCAGCAACAACAAAAGTGTAGATAGTATAAGAGTAAAAAAAATCTGAAGTTTCCAAGTTTCTAAGTGCAATTTTACCCTTATACTATCATCCTTTATTCAATTTATATACCCTTTATATATATATGTGTTACGTTGACGTTGACCTGACGGACCCAAAGTCGGACGTACACGTAACGCGGTGTCCAAGACACCAATAAGACGCAGGTAGACTTGTGGTTTAAGTATATGATTTACGCCAGCTTCGTTTCAGTAAATAATACTTTTATAAATTCAATATTTCGAAACTAAATATTAAAATTTTAAATAATGTGCCTATTCGTAAATAACAATAAAATAAAACAATTTCAATGAAGTGAAACTGACATGATTGCATTGCAAGTAAATGACATCTAGCACCAAAACGCCAATTAGTAACATATTTGGTGACAGAAGTACGACATCATTACTGGCATGTGCTGTATAATATATATCCATGATACTTTATGCTTTATTTAACATTATCTTTATCAATTGATGTTATTATTAACAACTGCATTCAACAGTTCATTTTCTTCTTTTTGAAGAAATTTAAAAGTTGGAACACTCACAAAATTAATTGGTTGTGAATAATTCAGTTCATTGTGTTATTGGCATGTGGAATAATTAATCATAGTCATCCCATAGTATAGTTTAGGTTATGAGTAAAATATTACTTGTAAACCAACTTTCTTTGCTTTCTTTTTGTATCAAAATTTGTTCTGTTTTTTTCAATGAATTTTAATAACAATAGTTATTGATGAGAGTACGTAACTTGATTTTACTGTCAATTCAATATTGAAACTAGTAATGATGAGTTACTTATTTATCAGGAAACAAAAATACTCCGATGCTATGTTTCTATAATTACTTGTATTTTGTATTATTCATAAACTCAAATGTTATTAATCAAAACAATATTATATTGATTCTCTGTAACTGCTTAGGTTGAAACGGGTTTGCAAATCAGCTAATTTTTTTTTTGTTTCAAATATAGAAAAAAGGTGACTTTGAAGGTATCGGTAAATTAAATTCTTTCAGTACAACCGTGATGATCAAACATTTTCTTAACCGAATTTCCAAATCCTCAAAAGGAAGGGATTATACAAATAACAGACCATTCTAAAACTGAACACTTCTCCAACTTCTAGTTACTTTTGTTAAGTAAACTCCCACTGTAGCTCATTATATAAAATCAATAGAGAATTATTTTCCATTCTCTGAGAAAGATAGAGTCATATTGGATGAGAGTGAGTGGACGAACAAAATCCTTCCACTCCATATTCCAATTAACTAATAAGAATTCCGAACCTGAGAAAACACAATGCTGCTGTTTCTCTAATCCTCGAGAGTTACTAGAAATTCTTGTGATTTAATAAAGGAAGCAGCTATTCTTCTCTTCTCTATATTCTTATTCGTCTTTGTATGTTTGAGCGTCAGCATGCGCCGACATCCGGGAACTTCTCAAAAGTCCTTTGCAACTTTCTTGCTATTCATGCGCGTTCTGTTCCTTCATTTCGAAAACTTTATTACCTTCTAATTCTAAGCAAAACACGAAGCTCTAATTTGAAAGCCTGCAGGGGGTCTTGCCTTTTTCCAACACAAAGTTTCAACAAAAGATAATTTTAATATACATTAGCAAGAAAATTCTATCCCAATGAAATGTAGACGACGAGAAACTAAATAAGATTTTCCAGCTTGTCAGTTGCCAATGTATATAGTCTTTGTAGCAAGGAAGAACTGTCAAGAAAATACCCTTAGATTGAATAAATAGACTCTAAGGTAGAATAAGGGATTATACAGTAAGTACGCAATTTCAGTCTTATTTCAAAAGTAAGCTCTTTTGTATATTGAAGGAGAAAAGTGGTACGACTACTAACTCCGGGTATAGGAGCGTACTTAGGGAGGAAGTTGATGTTCCCTAAGTTGAATGTCGAGTGTGAGTAACAGTTTATTTGGGAATAGTGTAAATACAAATAGTGAAGAAATTCAACACATTATTTTACTTGTAAATCATACAATTGTTATGATTGCTAAAAAATAAAATTTTGAACGGATATTTAACCTATTACAAAACTAAAACTGCGGTAATGCAGTAGCAGAAACCATTGTTAGACGAATGAACGAATCCAATCTTTGAAACATTACGTTTTTTAACATCTTGATTCAATATTGGATATTTCCTTACTGTCAGTTTGATTTTGTTTATTACATTCTTATTGGAACAATAAATGATAGGTTGAATAACTGTGCATAATGTGATATTTATACGAAAATGTATCTAGACAAAATTTTGTTCATCCTGTGTTATATATAAGCTGGCAACAACAACTGCACCACTCCATATAGTTTCGATAAAATCATATTTGAGAAGTGAATTCAGATATTATAATCGTGCAACTACAGAATCATCAATTACAGTTACAAAGGAAACAAAATTATAAAATTCCAATTGCAGAAGAGAATATACTTTTTTGATGGTTAACTATAGTGTGAAGTCGTAACTTATTGTTGTAATGATAAAACGTAAATATTTTTTATTTATATCTACAAGAATAAGGAGTTGATCAATATTAAACTTTTAATCAATTGAAAAGTATTAAGCTATAAATGACAAAAAAAAGTAATTTTACATTAGCCAACGGTGGTCTTCACTTTTAGTATAATGCACAGATGAAATGAAAGAATAATAAATTTTGAGTAAGCTAAATTAGAGTCCAGCACTGTGTAGTCTCCCGGATCGGTCCCTCTTCTCCCCGAGATTGCTCTCTCTCATTACGACCCAACTGAAGTGGTGTGTTCCCTAGACGAAACGAGATTTGAAAGTATCCCATATACACTATAGAACCCTAATTCTTGTGTCCCCTTACTAAAACTCAACCTAACCCAACCGTAACGGAACAACTTGAAAACTTTCTCTTCGCCAACATCATGAGAAAATAAGAGGAAACTTTGGAAAGTGATGAAAGAGGTTTAGGACATTTCAAAAGATGGAGAAATTCCTTCTAATGGATGCAGGCAGGCTTTTAATCAAAGCACTTATTCAAACTATGGGACTGGTCTATACTAGATTCTAATGGAGACAGCTCACTTGGATGAAGGTTCAATTAGGTGTCTTCATTTCAAATAGTTTTCCATGGGACAAGATCTCCTGTTGTTCACTTTCGTTCTGGTACGATTGATATATAGGATTTGGAAAGTGTATTATTCAGTTTGTAATGCCTTTTGGATGAAAATGAAACATATTCTATTGAAAGTTCAATTTATGAAGATGGATAGCAATGATAATGTATGGTTGTAACAAGTTTTTCTATTTCTACTATTTCATATCTATAATTCATTTTAATTCAAATACCAACTTTTTAATTTCAAATATTTCAAATGCTTATGGATAATAACACTTTCTAGTTCTCTTGTACATATATTAATAAGGAGAAAAAATATTGCAAACATGGGAATTTTCAGTAAAATATATTTTAAGCTATTTCTTTTTGTCCTCCCGTGTAAACATCTGTCTGACATACTGGTAATGCAGCTGTTCCACATACGTCTTCATTCTATATCTAAAATACAAATTATTTTCATCCGTAACTTAACTTCACTGTCCATTTGCTTTGATTACAACAACGACTTGCAAACGTGGATATAGATTACGTTTCCCACAAAACATTTTTTTGTTTTTAAATATTTCTATCTTTGTTAATACGTAAATCCTGCTGTTGGAAATCAGTATTTATTATAAATGAATGACATTTCGGCAGTGGTGGATTAGAAGATTGAAGGTACACAACTCATTCGTCTGTTCGTATAGTAAATACTTTGGATATTGTGAAACTTAAATAATTACATAATATAGAACCATTTCTAAGAGGAAAATGTTGTTTAAATACGGTATTAACATAACATTTTTAGGTAAATAGATCTTACCACTGATTTTCAAGCAAGAAAAAACTGATTTGATATTTCGCTTCCTTTTATTTTATTAACATAGCAATATTTTGTTAGATACATAAGTGATAAGTTCCATTTAGGCCTATCTAAAATACGAGGTCTGGTAGAAAAGTAATGCGACTGGTTCTATAAAACTCTTCATTGTCAATTTCTGAAAATTGATCTTATCGCCTTCCAGGCTACCCCTTTGGGAACCTTCACACCAATTTTGGTCATGTTGCTCCGGGGAATAATAGTACAGCTCTTTAACTGACATTATCTTCAGTACCTACGACACAGAATTTGTTATTCTGTCAATAGTTTCAATTGGAAGAAAGCTTAGTTTTATTTAATTTTTGGAAATAGAAAATAAATTCACATTGTTTCTTTTCGGGGATATGGATGCCCTGCTATTACCAAAAAATAAAATAAAAAATTGTGCTGCAACTTAAAATGGGGACCATCAAACACACAAAAATCAAAGATCAATGAAAAGTAGAAATACCAAATTCTAAATAGATCTGATATTCACCCATTTATTCAATAATCAGCATATTGATGTGTTGTTACTAAGGAATTTATGCTTATGAACAAATCATCAATCATATTTACTGCCAAGCTTCCTGAGTGGAAAGGATAATTGTTTTCATGCTGAAATCGGTGATTACTACAGAATGAGTAACGACAGCAATGAATCTTGTAATACAATAATTTCGGTAATGTTGAGTTTTAGATCTAAAAAGGCAACTCAGTGGTAACATTCTTAATACGTAATATAATATATTTCAAATAACTATTTTTTTTTCTCAAAATGAAAACAAAAATTAAGACTCCTTCGAATTAAGACTGTCAGTTGAATAACAAATTCTGTGACGATGGTACGGAGAAGGTAGTGTCACATACAAAGCTGTAGTATTATTTCCAGGACTGGTAGCAAGACCAAAATTGGTGTGAAGGTTCCCAAAGGATCAATCTTGAAGGTGATAAGATCCATCTGTAATAAAATTGACAATTAAGAGTTTTGTAGAGTCAGTCGCATTACTTTTCTAGACCTCTCATGTCTTCTAAAAGTGCGCCTCAATTTTAAAAAATCTATGTGTTTTCTGTCTTGTCCTTTAAAAATTGTATATATTGTAGGATAATAAACAAAGTACATAGATAACCTCTACAAATTTCGATTATTTTCTTTTTCATTTCTCACTTTTTGAGAAGATTAAACCCACTTATTATTACCTTATAATTGTATCGTATAATATTTCCAAATTATTCGATTCTCTGATCATGGGAAATGAATTACAGTTTCATCTTATATCTTATTCAGCATTTGTTTGCTTAAAAACATTAAGACACTATCTTTTATAGTAAAAGAACTTGAAATCGGCATTCGCTTATTAATTAACCTACTCAAACCTGTCCCTACCACTTCGAAGTTAGACTTAAACCACAGTATATCATTCTGTAAATCATTAAAAGTCTTCACTACGTTGTAGTACCTCATATTTCCTGATAACCATACAGCAAAGCTTTTTGATCTGTAAAACATATTTTATGTTCTTACAGGAAACTACGAACCTCAATACTATTTACAGAGGAAACAACTCATTCTCTTACTTCTATGAAAGCTGAGAGCAAATACCATTCCCAAACAAAATCTCCAATTTCAAGAAGAGACCTTCTTTGGTAAGGAGCAGAAAAGATGTGAATTCCATTTAACATGACAGACAGTATTCTCATATGTTTGTTACAGTACTTACAGGAACTTCAAAAGTCACACAATTAGGGTCATCAACTTCTAAAACTGCTGTAATGTAAAATTACTATAATGTTTGATACATTTATAATGTCTAACTTCTGTATTTTCATAATGAAATATTACAGAATAAATAGGTACAGTAACAAAATGGATGGATATTAAAATATAAATGTAGAAGTAAAGAAATAATGACAACCACAAACATTATGTTTGTGATTGTCATTATTTCAATTTTACTATTATACGAAACATTTTCTATTACACGAAACATCCTGATTTTTCCTAAAACATATTTCTGATCCAACGGAAGATCACATCAGCATCATCCTTGCTGCAAGTTTTCCTTCTCATTGATCATTTCAGGAATAAAATATATTGAAATATGCCTTAAAAAATCTGCTGATATTATATTTGGAACTCTCCTTGTATAATCTTATTTTGAGTGATTATTACACCATACTGTACATGAGTACTAAATCATAAAACCTAAATGTAAACCGAAGATTAGCAATTTTGAATTTTACCGCAGTTGATTTTACAAAATCTAAAATTACCATAGTTTTAGTGCTTCATAGCTAAAGCAGTTCAGATTTGTTGCAGGAATGCGTGATGCAGACAAAACAAATAATTGATGTACAGTATAAAAAAAGCCAAATCATAATCAGATAATATAATTATTCAGTGATACCTAATTATATCAAATCACTGCCTACGAGATACAGCAGTATGGTCATATACTATCCAGTAGATGAAACATAATGATGAAAATACAGAACCATAAACACTCAGATAATACGAAGGATGAAAACACCCTGAGGCTAATCACGTGACGAATAACAACCTGACAAACAATCCTGAAAAACTCGTTCCATAATCCTCTCCGTCTGGCAAATCTTATCTGGAATGAAAGTTGTCATTCCTATTCTAAGTGAAAATCTCCCTCAAGGGACATGAGAAGGGACATTAGGAAAGATGCTGTCAGGTACAGAAAGAGAAAATACTTCTCATTCATGAAAAGCTCTACAGAAAATGTAATGAAACACTAACTTGCTTATATTTCATTTAGTGACATAAAGAGCTCAAAGATTATACTACTACTTTGTTGAATTGTAGAAGAAGAAGAAGAGGTACATATATGGAGGAAGTACACTTCTCATAAGAAGGTTTGGTTGAGATCACCACAAGAGGGAAGGGGAGGGGGGTTAGTGGATGTATTATATTTCATGGAGAAGAGAAATATCCACATGGTATTAAGATTACTTACTTTGGTGGATGGTAATTTTCAACTTTTATCTATTTTTCTGCTTCGTAGAATCTGGCGTTTCAAAAAATGGGTATTGCAATGATTCGGTAAGGAATTTTCATTGGTATTTTCTCAGAGAGAATAGCTAGAGTGTAAGCTGAAAGTTTATTCGCAAACTTAAATAGTAATCTTCATAGCAAATTCAAAACTGTGGTTATTTTGGTGGTAAAGACTTCTTCATACTGACAAACAAATGTGCTGGTTTTCAACTGAGAATAAAAAAGTGGAATTTTGCTTGCATCGTGAATAAATAAGCCTGCCGAGATTATGAATCACATCACTCTTTATATCCTCTTTGTGGGGTGCTACAAAGTACAAGGATGCCATGTTTTTTTAAATACCACAAAAATCAAGAGACAATACTTCATTATTATGTTACAATACATTTGCCTGGTAAAATACAAACAATATTGTGCTTTACAAAATGGTGTCAGACACTACTGAACACGCTATTACATCTCCAACATAATTAAACAAGTACATATCGAAACCCAATTCATGAAATAAGTAAATACAGTATATTTGGAATAACGGAATTAAACTGATTATTTAAGGACATCATCACTCTGGAAGTTCTTCATTTCGTTCTTTATTGTTACAGCAACAACAGTAAGAGGAAAATTTTAATTATAGAATTTTAAGAAAACTGAAAGAGATTCTTTTCACGTTTCAAACCTCTTAACAATATATATTTTAGTTCGAATTTTCACAATAAGAAAATGAACCAACTATTTGCATTCTAATTACTTTCAAGCTTACTAAAAATATATTTCTCGCATCCTCAAGAAAATCGAAATTAATATATATCCGTATATATTAAACATAATATATTTTGTTCAAGTTGTAGTATAAATAACATTCCACAAAACAGGAAATAAAATAACAGTATATTATTTTACGTAAACAGAGGATGAAATAAGAAAACAACATACAGATTAATTTCGGTAGAGTACATTCATGTATTAAAATGTCTTAAAAGCTCTTGGTATGATTGTATTCTATATAGTTGTAACATCTTGTGAACAAGTATAGTATAATATTGTGGAATGTGTGTATATACAGACTATACGAGGGGTGTCCAGTTATGTTCCACCCCTCACCTACTTAGAACCACAATTTTTTTTGTTTTAAACCTGTATTTTTTCCAGTGGAAGCCATCTTTTCCAACACATATATCCCGTTTTACTTTCTTTGTTCTCTATTGTACCAGCTTTCCCTAGAGACCGATAAGCTGTGTTGGAAAAGATGGCTTCCCGCAGGAAAAAATACCCCTTTAACTGGTTGGCCTTCTTGTTACATGTGCTACAAGTGTACACAGCAAGTTTCTTTAAATTTATAATGTTGGAAAATTTTCTAGAGCTATTTCAGCAAAGGCAGTTAGCCCATTGTGAAAAATGGAAAAAAGTGAAGTGCGAGCTTAGAGAAATGCATTTCTCTTTCTGAAGATTATATTGAAAAATAAAAAGTGATCTAAACTTATAGCAATTGTTTTTCTTATTCAGGGGTGGAGTAAACTGGACACCAATCATACATCTGACAATAAATAGCCTGTATTTCATTACCAGATCGAGATCTTCACTTTGTTTCTATTGTCACTGTTGGGGTAACTGACTTTGTTGAAAATGCTCCAGAATTTTTTTCAACATACCAAATTTAACGAAACTTACTGTGTACACTTACAACATCTGTGATAACAAGATCAAACAATTAAAACAATTTTTTTGTTCTAAGTAGGTGAGGGGTGAAGCATTCTGGACACCCCTCGTATATACAAGAAGTGTTTTGTTATGTTTACTGTTGAGATATACTGTAATTAGACTTCAACAACGTCTGTGCTATACTTGGAAATGTCCGTATTAGAAACGGAATACACTTGTATGAGCGTGAAAAAAATATGGTATCCTTAAAGGTTGCGTGAAATGAAATTTAACCAGTTTTGATGTTCTTATTATTTTAAAAGAGTAAGCCTATCTTGTGTGCTAGCTATCCTATTTCGGTGATAGTTACCTTTTTCACTATATAGAAATTATATTAATTTCGGCGAGTTCAGTCATGCCAATTTTTAGTTTTTTAAAATCGAGAAATACTAACATCATTCTATATTTTTAATATACCTTATAAGTTAAAATGGCATATTACTAAAAAAATACATTCCAAATACATTTGAATATAAAGGCAGCAGCAATAACCATCAGATTATGAAATATATAATATTGCAATATTTTGATGCTGGTGTCTCTTTTTGTATAATCTCATGGGAAAATGTTTTTTTATTCCAAACATGAGGAACAAAAGCTGTGAAAATCAATAGTTTTTATCACAGCTAATTTTGTATGAGTATATAGCATATAGCTGTTCAAAATAGACTACATTGCGAGTTTCGCGTTCATAAAGAGAGAATCATATTTTTATAATGAAAATAGATCATCATCTCCATATTAATTACTATGTACATTGAGATAAATATAGGCACGCTAAAAGAACTGCAATGTATTGTGAAATCAAATCTGCCTTAGAGTTCTTTTCAAAAATTCATTTCAAAAATAAATTTTTGAAAAGAACTCTAAGGCAGATTTTATTTCACAACTATATACATTATTTTTATATGATACGTGAAAGTTAAATGTTTAATTTAAAAATGTGAATTATCAGGTATGAATGTCAAAATTTGTGTTTTACTATTCCCCCAGCTGTTGACTTTTCCTTCTCCTTCCTACTGGTCACATCTTAATATCATACATCTTAATTATTTAGTAGAATGCAATCACCATTATTAATGTTTCAAAGTAAAGTCCCCTGAGTATATTATAATTATATTTATGAATGAGAAATAAATTACAACATTTCTCGGAATACTAAAGTTACTCCATGATTGAAATATATATTGAAATTCTATATTTCTGGAATATTAATTCCAAGAAATTTGCTAAATTAGAGTTGTGTAAGAATATTGTAATTTTTAATAGATTTGGAAAATTTTAGACTTTTATTATGTTTTATAAATATTAGAAAGGTTATAGTTGATAAATGTTATACAAAACTACATTATTTATATGTTAAAATCTACAGACACTCTCACTTCCAAAATAATGAAAGACTTATTGGTATCAGTAGAATAGTACAAACTATAGTCTATAGCAAGATATCAAGCCTTTCATTTGGAACATTGGAAGTGCGAGTTTAGAATTTAAAATATGAAAAATCTTTCCAAGTCTGACGCATGCAACAAAACTCAATATATACAAACATGAAAGGTATCTTACTTCTGAAAACAGATTTTTTTTAGAATTCATCAGAGGATTCAAAGAAGCAGATTATATATCGTATTTTGTATTTATTTTATGTATTTTTTTTTTCAATTATTACAATATTATTTTGTACTCATACTTTAACTATCAAATCATAAAAGAAAATCAGTTTAATGATATGACAACAAGCGAACAATATGTCAAAAATGTAATTAAGTCGAATTAAGTTAATTTGTCACTCGAAAGTTAACTATTTTTCCTTATTCGAAAATGATAACTCTGCAAAAAAGTAGTTTGGTGCAGTGTTACAATATCAAATTGAAAAAAAATGTTTATATTAAAATTCATTTAAATTATTCTGCTTTTCACCCAAAACAAAAAAAATCAGAAAATGAACTGGAAGAAAACCAATAATATAATTACTTGACGAATAATCATTGTTACATTTTTGAAATAACAAAACGCATCACCTGATTCTTCCGCTAATATAAATCTCGTCATCAATTGATGGAAACAAAAAGCATGAAAATTATCGTAATTAAGAGAAGTGCATAAATTGGAATACTATCCACTTATGTGACCACTGAGATGGGAAATCTCATTACTCATTATTAGCTTAAACCCTCACGTTGGACGTATAGTATAGTATACAGGAGGAAATAGAAAACACACGAATTTCGAATAAATCATTCCACCAAATTTTATAAAGTATCACACAGCGTGTTCAATGGCGACATGATATGGAAAAAAAGTTGCTGATGCTCTATAATGATTACAGGGTGGGTATAAACGAACGATTTTTTTCAGCAATATACTGATCTAGAATCAAGCGAAAACTGAATAAGTTAATTATAATATATTTTATTTATTAATTAAGTTTCTGCAAAAATTAAGGTTCAGTTAAGATGCAGTACATTTTAAATACACTGTTTGTTTCTCTTGTGAGAGATCTTTTAAACCGAGGTTGGTTCGAGAATTTCTGTGTAAATTAGAAAATATGCTTTTAGCAACCAGTGACAGCAGACAGCTCTGGTATGATTCAAATTAACTTTCGTAAATCAGAACCTGGTTCATCAGAACTAATCAGTTAACATTGATTTCGTAAAACTGGTTAGGTTTCTTCGTTTCTCCTAAGTGCTGGATTTTGTACTTGCAAATGATAATAACGAAAAAAATACTCAATGTATCTGGTATATAAGCCATAAAAATTAATATCAAAACATTTAATAAAATTTCACATACAATTTTGTCTATCTAATGGTACACTAATTTTAAAATAAAATGAAGCTACAACTATGTATTTTGTCTATTTTGAAAAGGGCTGTATTCTTGTCGGAATATATAAAAGAGGTATTCAATTTTCTGCTTTATTTATCCATACATGCATCTACTATAGTATGTTGTGTATATAGAAGTTTATATAGTATACATAATATAAAAACCAAAATTAGCTCATGCTCATTTATAAAATATAATATTCATTTTCCAGATGAAAATAGTTTGTACATAAAAGAGGAAAATTGGTAATTTATTTTTGATGTGACCTATATATTTCGTCACGGTAACAAAATTAAAATAAGTTATTAAAATCTATTAGAAATGTAGAAATCGCTGTAGTATGGCAGAATCTATTAATAGTTAGTTCGGGCTAAATTTAGAATTTTATCATTTGATACGAATATTATTGATGAACTATAAATAATTGATACATTTTTCGTAAAAGGAAAATAGCACATTGCAGACTATTTCGAGTTTACGGTAGGAATTGAATACAAGTTTCCATTATAAATATACTAATTTATAATACATTATCATTACATTTAAAATTATTACATTCAATCAAGATATTGCTACGAAATTTGATAACGTCGTCGTCAACATAAGACACTAAAGATTTTGAAGCAACAACTTTACACATTAAAAGCTGGGCAATTTTCGTGTGAAGTGAGGTTGTACTCGTAGATTTCAAGTGAAGTATGACGAAATAAGAGTATAAATATAAAAGTTTTGGAAATTTTCTTGACAAAGAAATAAGAAACCTCTTATGTCTGTCATGTTATGTCTGATGTGACCTAGTATAGCCTTAGATCGAAACCGCAGTTTGGCCGCGGTCACATGCCTGTCAATTACTGGTCAAAACAGTCCCCCGTTTGTGGGTATTAAGGGTTCTAAACCACCTACTGTTTAGCCTAAATTCCTCTAATATTCAGTGTAGTATATTTCCATTTGATATTTACATTAATTATGCGAGATTTGCCAGTCTTTGATTCTCTTACCTATTTAATAGTATAGCTTATATTCTTCAAAAATTAATGTCATTAATGATAATACATGTTATATTAAAGTATTTGGAAATTGTCACATTTAAATTCCGAACAGCACAATATGCTATAAACAGTTTTCAACAAATGAACATCGTGAGCTAATTATAAAACAAAATTCTAATTTCAGTAATAAAGAACACTGTTTTCAGAACTGAACAATATTAAATTCTAACATAACTTTAACTTTCCCGTGAAAATTGATTGATTTTTTCTTAAATATTGTACAACTAATAAAAAATTTCTTAAAATAAATATTGCAATATCATTCTAGTGAATGATTTTTTATTTATTACTTATTCTAAAGTATTTAATCACATTCAAAACACAATAATTATTATTTTTCTGCCGTATTATAGGAATTTTGTTATGTGATAAAAAAAAAAAAACTTTCACATTATACACTATATTTAAAAGGGACTATATATTTTTTTAACTCACAATTTGAAATAAAAAACTGCAGACCCATGGGTTACTAATTTATTATCCCCCAGTGTTACTTTATTCCCTGAAAGCCAATTACTATGATAGAAAAATTAGTGAAAGTAACTACTTTTCTATTTCATCAAACCATTTCAAAGATACTATAAATTCTAATACAAAATTAAAGAGACCAACAAATATTTATTTTTCTTCTAGGTGGTAGACTTAGGTATAGTTTTTCATCCAGGCTCTTACTGCCGAGATCTCTGGAACATTCTAGACTCCGTAGTCGTAATTTGTGCTCTTGTCGCCTTTGCGTTTGCGTGAGTATTTTGTCAAAGACGTGTGGGCGCACCCTGGGGGTCAAAATTTGAAAGGAAATAGGAAAATGAATTATTAAAATCTTAAAGAAAATTCGGAATTATGTAAACTACAAATGTAACTTTCAAACTCAAAGTTCTGAGTATTCTGTAGTATAATGAATGCTGTATAAAATTCAGAACTTTATATTAAGTTTATTAAAACAAAAATAATAAATATAATATTATATTCACCAGTCCATATACCACTAATGTTTCAAAACTTTAGGGATACTGTAGAATTATGCTTTACAGTTTTGATATTTTACACAGTGACAATCAATAGTCTACTATAAGGTTATAGCAGACAGTTATGATTATTATGATATACTCTAAAATTAATGCATTTGCGACAATTTCTACCATTCTTTTTCAAAAATCAGTTTTTTAGGGTACTAGTTAACCTTTAAGTTTGATATGATTTACGCTTTTTCTGAATCGCTAATTTAATCAATTTCCAGCAAATAAATACTAGAGATTAAATCGAGGGGTTGTTCACTTAACATTTTCGTGTACACCGAAATACGGCTCAGTACTCTGTAATACGGTCGAAATAGGATGTAACGCGATGCAATACGGCTGCTATACGCTAAAATGAGGTGCAATACGGTCACCAACCGCAAAATGGAGTAATTGATAATGTTCACTTGCAGAAAAAATATTCGACATCGCACTTTCTTATTTTGGATCACAGAAGTTTGTAATTCTGAGTAAATTATATCTTAATGAATCTAAATAACTTCTGAAAATTTCTAACGATTTGGTTCAGCAGTTTTTGAGAAATTAATTTTTATATGAAGCTAAATTCCTGTCTTATAACATGCTTTGTGACAAAATAATCTATCCCCCACCATGTTATAAGATAGGGATTTAGCGAAATACAAAAATTAATTTCTCGAAAACTACTGAACCAA
>JAQIWE010001837.1:0-14569 GCA_034698565.1 Campodea plusiochaeta
GTCTTCAAACTATTTTGACGGGTAAACCCATTGTTGACCACTTGTTTGGGTGGTTCAAATTGTGTATTTTCTATACAGTTCGTAGGCTCGTCAAAGAAAACAAAAAAAGTCAACAAAGGATTATCAATTGTTGGAATATCAGAAACATCCTTCATCGATTTGGGTCCGTAAGATTTTGGAAACACTATAGGCTCTGCTCTGCTGAGAGTGCTCACACAATTCATGCTCTAAGGCTAAGCAACTTTAATAATAAAATATTTTTGATTAAAAAATAACTTAGTAAAATTAATCGTGAATTCATTCCCCGTTATATAGATTAAAGCAATAAGTTTATTCTAAGGGTAATGTATCATAATTATTCAAGAAGGCTCTATACTCAGACAGTAATACAGAATTATTCCGTAAATTTTCAAGTTTAATGTAAACTCATTTTCAAACGTGTTACAAAATACGTTGAAACACGCTTGAAAATGAGTTCCTTGAAAATATACGGAATAATTCTGTATTACTGTCTGAGTATAGAGCCTTATTGAATATGAAAGATCAACAATCTCAGGCTATGGGCTTCCACGATTTCTTAATCTTTTTTAAAAATACATCCCGTATAAACCCAACAAGTCTAAACATCATAATCTATATAGCCACGTGATTTATTCCCCATGTTTTATTTTTAAACAGGTAATTTCACTTACTGTCTAAGACGCTAACCACCTTCAACGAAAGTAAAACGATATATCTGCATTTTTCCCTCAACCCATTCCATTAGTTCCGCTATACAGAGAAGAAACTAATTTTGTGTACTTCCAAATTTCCGAACCCCAAAAGAAACCCATTATTTAGTAACACTATCCAAGACGTGGAAAGAAAATGAATTTTGTTCCTTCGCAAGAAAAAAAAGAGGCAAAATGATTATTTTGACGAAAAAAAAAATCCAAAATAAAAGTTTCTCTGTCGTATAATATTTGTTCACTTTTCACAAACTCAAGATAAAACGAACCATAGCGTTGGAAGCATTTATTACAAAGTCGCTATAAATTAACTCGGACAAGTTAATCTGCTGTAACCAAGTTCTCAGAAAGAAGGACGGAACAAAAAAAGTCTGTTTCCGAAGACATATTTTTTTAGACCCAGTGGTAACATTTTCCGTCTTAGAGGTATAAGGGGGGGTAGGGTAGAATCCCAGCAGGGTTGCAGTAGATGTATAAGCTTCTTTTCCTCCTAACATACGCTGCCCAACACCTTTTTACAAGAATGTCTTTTCTTTTTTTGGAAAGAAACACCAAAATCTTCCTATTTACATTCTCAGAAGGGAAAGTTTGCATTTTTTGTGTGTACTGTGTGTTTTCGGTGGTCACAATGTACACATAAGCGTCAAATGGGTAAACATACTGTATACACTTTAAAGGAGGAAGAGAGCATTTGACTCCTTTATCCTACTGAGAGTGTTTTTATAATATTTCCAGAATGTCTTATGTAGAAGTTTTGTATTCATACGTTTTTTTTGTTTTTTTTTAGTAGGATTTTATTAATTTTGATAAATGTTTTTAAAGGTATTCGAATTACTCTCTATATAGCAAATCTATGCTTAAGTAATATGACTCCTTTCATCATTAAAGTCCTTTCATCATTTTTTTTTAATAATACGAGCTTATATATTTGATAAAAAGAAAACTTCTTTTTAAAGGCACACAATAAATGTATCGTCATTGATTTACCATTTATACGAACCTTTGATTAATTTGAGATTATTTTTTAAAAAACAAATATATTTCTTTCCAGTGTCTTCCGTTCTGTCAGGTTAATTTTTAGGATCAATATTGTCAGTTCAAAATAATAGACGATCATAACAAGGGATTTTTTTAACAATTACGAATCTTTTATGTTGAATAACGGCTATACTGTAAATAAGTAATACCTTTTTGAACAATATTAAATCTGCTTTTAGGGTTCAATATATCTGTACTGTAATGGACTATTGTGTCCAGAATTATTTAAGGGAATTTAATTTTTAGTCACTTAATTCCCCAGTGGTAAAAATTCCTTGTGGAAAATTTATAATTATGCAGATCGATGTTTTTAATCTCGACTATGGTTTCTATATATTATTGTATTCTCTGTTTTGTTTCTATACATAGTATAAGTTTCAGAAGAGAATAGCTTCAGGATAATAATATAGACTTTCCAAACTTGTATGAAAATTTCTTCCGAGTAGATAAATATTATTTTCTCTCCTTTAGTAAACATGAGTAAAAGATGAAACTGTCTTGTTTCGATTATTACAAATAATATTTAAACCGCATAAGCAAGAAATGCTTGCTTTTATATAATTATATTCATTCTCAAATTTACAGAAGAAGAAAGGAAATTATTCTTTAGTAGATTTGGTTATTTCTCTATCAAAAGTATTGCTTACATAAAAGTAATGTCCGACATATATTATTTTTCTCATTAATTATATTTATATTAAAATTTAAACAATATTTTTGTTTCTTCAATTAGTTTAGATGAAATAATATTTATTTTAATATTAATGTGCGTGCTATAATACCATTCGTTCAATTTATATATACCATATGCTTTTCACTTTTAATACATGACCGCATAGAATTTGGCGTAAAATGTTTTTGAAGTAATTAAACCGTCAAAATGAAAGTTTTGCCAGCGGCTGTTTTTGTATTTAGAACTTTGTTTACCATAAAATAACTTCTTAAGTACTTGAAGTTTGTGTGTGTGTGTGTAATATAGAGGATATATTTGTTTGTCAGTGAAGTTAATGTTATTACATTAAAGTAGTTTTATGTTTTCGTTTACCTATAAATAATTGTTTCAAAGTTTGATGCTGTTTTTAAAATTAAAGCATTAAATGAGAATAATCATTAAATAGTGATATGGACTGATATCTTGGCTTGCTACTTACGATATTATATAATATAAATATGGACACTTTATATAAATGTGACATGTCTTTCTTTTCCAACACAGTTTATCAGTTTATCGGTCTCTTGGGAAAGCGAGTACAATAGAGAACATAGAAAGTAAAACGGGATATGTGTTTTGGAAATATGGCTTCCCGCTATAAAAAATACTGGTTTAATAAAAAAGTGACTAATATAATAAATCAAGATAAAGATTATTCAAAATATCTGTCAAAGAAAGCATAAAATCAAAGATGTTAATTTATTTATGATCACTAAAGATAGGTTAGTTAGAGCACTTAAACAATATATAGGTCAGTGAACGTAAGATTGGAAACGTTCGATGGGTTATATCTCAACAAATAAAAGTAAATTCTGTTTTATGTAATTCCTGTTAAACTAAAATATTGTAAAGTGTCAATTGGTTGTTGTAAACAGTCGTAAATCATATAGTCGTACACAATTTTTTATTATTCCAGAACATAATACCGAATATTTTTACTATACTAATATTATAGATCTAAATATACTAAATGACCTATGTACATTAAATCTAAATAATACAACTACAAAGTCACGTGATATATTGAGAAGAAGATAAGTAAAGAAATTTACATATTAAAAAGCTTTAATTTTCAATAGCACCAAATGAAAGCAACGAAACTTTTGCATGAAACTGAAACTTGAAGCACACTTTTGGAAGAAGGAATACACTTTTGTAATTAGCATATGAAGTGTTTTGTACATAAATTCTACCAACGAATTTCCATGGAAGATAAAGCAGCTCGAAGTTGGCATGAGGACTTTCGCCAAGTACATACTACAGTATACAGCAGTTGACTTTCTTTTCAAAGATCAGAAGACTTGCTTTATTGACGTTCTTCTTCTAAAGAAAATCAGGACTTCAATTGTCTTCTTTCGTCTATTTGTTTCAATTTCTTCTGCATTACTTGTTCTCAATGTCTTAAAAATGAGAAATGGAAATATCTCTATTTCGTGGAATATGTAAGAACACGTTCGAGCTATTGATTTCGTATTAAAATATGAGTCAAGGACTATACAAAAGGGATTTTGAGGTTGAGATCTTTATAGGGAGAGTAATTGTTATTGAAGATTTGAGTGTTCATTAGTATTATGTTGAAGTGTTGTTGATTTTCTGGGTTGTTGAAATTTGTGGAGGATCAAATAAATAGTTTGATGGAATTATTTCAATTTCTATACACTTGTTTCATGGATTATAATGCCTCTTGTTAGTCTTAGAAGTTTCTCATCTTCATTTCTGGTATAATAATATAATTACTGTATTTCGAAAGTGCTTTAAGTACCGTATAAATATTATATTCTAAAATGATACTTGATATTTCAATGATTTAAGATATACTTGCACAAGTACTATAATTATTATATAAGCATCACTGAAAGTTATTATTTGATTTCCAAGACTTTATTGTAGTATATTTTAGTTTACCATTAGTGTTTTGGTACCGTGAGGTGAATTGAATTAATCATTATAATTATCATTTTTTGTGGCACTGATACTTTATTGTAAACATATTATAACAAAAAGTGAAATTAGTAATAAATAACTATTGACTCAAACTATATCTTTCTAAAAATTTTATTAATCCTCATATAACAGGAAATGCCATCAAGTGTAGTATTAAAATACAGGTTTTGTTTACTAAAATTAAAATGTTATGGTGTCAGCTATATTTTTTTAGCTCTATATAATTGTAGAACAGCTCTTTAAATACTCAATATTATAAAAGTAAAGTGACTAAATGACGTAACATTTTTATAGAAACAAATAAATGTCAATAAAACTGAGATTTCTATTTAGCGTGTATATTTGTAAATTATTCGCGAAAAGTTGTTGCTGTAATTGAAGTCTCATTAAATGTTAGATTAAAAGGAAAACTTTGTAAAGTGCTTAAGGGAACGAAAGTTTGGAAACTTGAAGTCAAGAGTATTTCCTTCGTCACGACATTTATTCAAGAATACACTATATACTTCAATGCATTCATACTTTACCTTAAAGGCAATAAAATTAATAATAATTGGAAGAAAAGTTAGTACAATAAAGTTTCAATTATTAGAACGTTTAGTGATTAACAAGAAATAGAAATAACAGGAAGTGTGTTGACAAAAATATATTTCCTGAGTTATTAACGGAAGTTCATACAAATATATTGCCCTGTGATAGGTTTTGTAACACAATTATATAACATTGAAACATCTGTGTAAAAGTTACATTGTACTTGTATCTTTACAGTTTTAAATTGGAGTATATTGGACTATAATTTTCAAAACAGCAGCACGAAAAACACTATAAAAATGCTAATCAATTCATGTGACCTTCTAATGTTGCTATGTCGGTCCAAAAACGGATATTTTGTTTGAAACTGTGACAATAAAGACAAGTTATATAACAATTTGATTGGTGTCACTAGTCAACGAGTTCTTTTTATTATTGACAATGTGTTAATTAAATATACTGACACATTCAAATATTAATAATACAACATCACTTCAACATGATATTGGACACACGAACAAGATAATTGCATAAAATGTATATACTGAAATGTTCTCAACATTGTAGAACATACATCAATAACAGCATGTAGAGAGTTAAATTGATCCATCGATATGTAGTTTATTTTGTCGCATTTTACCATCACATTCAAGTATATTTAACCTCTACATTTACAAGTTCATGTCGCATGCAAATGAAGCAGTTATTGATCCAATTATGAAGCTTTCATGCTTTAAAAGCTCACAATATCTAAAAAGAAGGGAGTTTCTACATTCATCAGGTTTATTCATATACTGGAGGTAGATTGGAACGGATGTAGGTATATAGGACAGGAAAAAATAATGAAATAAAACAGGAAATTTTAAGTCTTTTGAAATGGCAGCTTTTTAAAGTGAAAATGTGCTTTGCGTGTTCCACATAATATAACTGATTGCAAGCGTGATTATTTTAATGTATTATTTCTGTAAATTATTTATTATTGTTTCTCTTAAATGCGATATTAAAGTAACAGTAAGAACGAATTGTCATATTAAACGAGTTAACAGAATTTATCTATTTATTTTTTATTTTGTATTATACTGCACAAAACAGTTCAATTTATTAATGCTTATAATACATAACTATGGTAAATATTCTGATTAACTCTCATGTTCTATATAAGAGTTCTACTTCAGATGCTATACTCTAAAATCTATTAGATTAATCCAAAATAATCTCATAATTTTACCATACAGTTTTAAAACTCAGCGATATAAACTCAAGTAATAAAGGCTACCAAATTTGACGCTTCTAACAAGAGTATAGATGATAACGAATTGTTCTATACCGAGAAGAAATGTTTGTCTAGAATCAGAGATGAAGGAACTTGCACTGAATAAAGAAAAACTTATATAAATTTTCTTATGAAGATTTTTTTCTAAGTCTTGGTGGATTTTACACAGATACTAATAAAATATATTTTGCTTCGAAATGTCTTTTTTTCTACATATTAAATAATGTCATTCTGTTTCTGTCTCCTAATCACAATATTATTATGCGTTTGATCGATCAAACATGTTATTGACTCCTTTGTAATAGAATGAACATTTGCAAAGAAATAATATTCTATTAGTTTTATTACAATCTCTAAGTTTGATGTAAAATTTACTTTAGCTTTTACCCTTTATTTTGATAGTATTTACTTTATGTCTATTACTGAAATAACAATTAAATTATTCAGTTCTTTGAAGTTGCAAAGGTTGAAAATTTAAGTTATCAAGGAGGATTTGAGTTGCTTTGATACACCTTTTGGAAATTTCGTGGTTCGGTAAGCAACAATCAAGAATTCAGTTGAGCTAGTTATTTATTTAACTGAAATTCCATTAACTGCAACTAACCGTAATAGAAAGAAGTTAAAGAAAGTCTCTTTTATCTTTCTAAACACAAACAGAAATTTACATTTATATTGTTTTCTTCCTTTATTGCTCATTTGAAATCGCTCTAATAGTAAGAAACAAGAAGCACAAAAAAGGAAAGAAAAGGACCACGAAAGCGTTCTCTCAAAATTGGAATCTCTATTTTTTTCCTACTTTGGAAACTGTTGCGTTGACATCAAAGACTTCAAAAGTTCCTTTCATGTCATATGATTCGAACCATCCAGCACAGACCCCCCGCCCCCCATTCTCTCTCCCTTTCCCTCTTTTGTGGTTGAGGAGAACACCAACTCAAATGACTTTAACTCAATGTAATATAAAAATTCTATGTTTGCAAGAATTTTAATAATTATTTTAAAGAGTCAAAGGTTAATTCTAATATTCGAAAAGTTAGAAAATGGAAATTGTCTACTCACGTAACGAATAAAATGAGAAATTGTTCGTCTTTTTGAAGTTTCTGGAGAAATAGAGATTTGGGTTTGAAAGATCAGACAGAGACCGAGAGAGAGAGAGAGTCGTTCTTTGTGTGATTTCAGTACCATACGTCTAATTGCCTTTTCAATCTTTTTTCTTTCTCCTTTTTCTTTGTGATTACAAAAGGGGGTTCTTACAATTGAATAGATTTTAGTGATGCTTCCAAATTTCTCTCTTTCCTTCTTCCAATAGCCATTGTACGTTCGTTTCTCTAACTAAATGTACCTTTCGATTTGAAGTACAAGTAGTAGTGTGGTTGGTGAAGGGTGAAACTCGAAGTGGGTTCTACAAAAAAAGAATCTAACATTTCCTCCAAGATCACTTTGCTCTATTCTTCCGCTGGGAAACGTTATCGTGGGTTGTTTTCCAAATTATCCTGATTGGTTTTCACTAGGTGATGGTCAAATTATTCCTGTGTGGAAATCAATTTAATTAAGAAAAATAGAAGTTTAATATTTTCTTGTCAGTAGTTTTTTATTGGTGCATTTTATTCTGGCAGTAAATCTAAATAAATATAATGTTGTTTGTTTCAGAAGAAAATTTTGTTTAAATATACTAAGATTTCTAGACTAGCACCTTCTTTTGAAAAAAAAAAAAAAAAAAAAATTAAGTAATAATTATATTATCGATAGATTCTAAAGTTAATATAATAATGTGAAAACATTCTTGTATATTTCTTTCAACCTTTTTCTTTAAAAAAAATGTCAGCACAGTTTCGACGTAACTTGATCTCCTTATACAAGCATGAATTAATCTTCTGATGATACTGAGACTGCACCACATAAAAGCCGAAAATTTTGATTCTTCTAAGAGGAAAGTAGAATATTTAATAATGATTTCCTTTATGAAAAAAAGCAAGCTTTGAAATTAGATCTTAAGAGTTAGATTCATCTTTCTCTTGTACTCGTTTTCTTCTAACGCAGAGGCTGGCTTATTATATCTTCTATAGCCTAACGGTATGGTACTTTAATTTAATGGGAAAAAAGGCAATTTGACGCTTTCTTTTATGTGTATAAGGAAACCATTAAAGTACAATATATTGATGCATAAAAAGGCAACATGAGATATTAACTATACTAACCGTGCTTCTCCATGTTTAAGTAGAAGAAATTTCATAAAATATTCTTCATTTTAATAATGGTGTATGAGAATGAAATTAAGCGTTGAGGGTCCAGTGATATGGTGTTTCAAGTATTCTTAAAGTAGAAGTTATGGTTCTGGTTTAATGAAGAAGGTTCATATTCGGGAATTTGATGTTATATCAATACCTCGTTTTCTGCTTTATTTTTGAGAAAAGAGGAACTTCTGAAAATGTACTTTTTCAACTTTTATGGTTAAGAAGATAATAATTTTCATTTAAAGGGGTATTTTTTCCTGTGGGAAGCCATCTTTTGCAACACAGCTTATCGGTCTCTGGTGAAAGCGAGAACAATTGAGAACAAAGAAAGTAAAGCGGCATATGTGTGTTGGAAAAGATGGCTTCCAGCTGTAAAACTAGCTGTTTAATATATAGTAAGTAACCTGCTGCATTCGTACGTACACGGCTCACAAGGATAAAATTAGTTGTACTGAACGCTATGTGATTTTTGCCCCAATTTATAACATAAAACTGAAAATATTTACTTTGAATTATGTGTGGTAATTTGTTTCTTATTTGTGTGATGTACTGAATTGGAATTTTAAATTAATATCGGGAAGAAGGGACTCTTATCTCGTATTTATATAATTTTTGGGGTTTTTTCATGTTTTCTGATAACAACGATTAAAAATATTTACAGGGAAATATTTTAAAATTTTACCTGTTTGAAAGATGATATTATAGAATTTTGTTTCTGGCAAGATATCAATTACGGTTCCATTCACAATGTATTAGTTTGTTGTACAATAGTAGCAACCTGTGATCTGCAATAGTCGTAATATCGAGCAATCAGAATTAGAATTTCGTTTTCAATCTATTAATGAGCAACTCTTTTTTTGCACTAGACTAGAATGCCATTCAAATTTTTATTATAGTATTACACATTAAAAACAGAAATTTCGTTATAAAACCACGATGATTTATCAACATATATATATATAATGAAATTTCCAGCGAAGAAGAGGTATTGTTTAAAACTCAAATTCACAAAAAAAAAGCGGAAATTTATTCTGCATTGTAGCAAAGATATTTTACAGCAGAAATGAAATGCATATTCTGAATAGTATATTATTAGTTTGGTTTGTATATTTTACTGCCACCTTCATTACTCATGGAAATGTAAAGGTATATATTCATGTTAATGAAATGAGGGACTGGTCATAGGGTTTCCATAATGTTGAATATTTATTGGAAATTTCACATCCAAGCTTTTATATCAAGCGCTACGTTCTCTTCAATCAGATTTCTACGTAGAAAAAGTTCGCTTTTGAATTATTCTGATCAGTCAAAATCAATTTTTATATTTTATATTTTTCCGGGAAAAGATTTCTTTGATCAGTATATGGAAAAAAAAGTTTGGTCGTATTATTATTTAAATGCATATATTGCATTAAAGTGGATTTATAGGAACAAAGAGTTATATAGTTGTTTTTATTCTAGGAATATTAGGAGTCTTATTGATTCGTGTGATTGTACAAGTTTATATTTCGTTTTTGATATTCATTATATTACTTGTGTAATTTAATCAGCATTGCGTTATTCTAGCATTTATTAGGAGGGATTGTTTTACATTGATTTGCTTGTGCTGATTTTGATAGTAACTTTATAGACTCTCGTGGCAAACCAATGAAACTTTTGCAATAAAAATCTGAATTTAATGACAAACAAAATTGCAGTTCTGTACTATCTGTTTCACAATGAAGAAGGAAACAAAAATATTAGTGTAATTTTTATTTTTATTCCTCTACCATAGAGTGAAAACGTTTCCGTATATTAACCCGTAGCACTTTGAACTTACTATATTATTTTAAAACTATTACTATGGATTAATTATTGTACTTACACAAAATCTATTGTATTTATACAAAATCTATTGTACTTATACAGAATTTTTTGTTACTTATACCAAATCATAGGTTTCACGAAATCCTAACATATAATTTCACAGTAAGTAAAAGCTAAATAAGGATATGTTATTCTTTTGTGGTATTCAAAACCTAGCAAATACTACTCCCCTAACAATATGCTTATGTAACCACAAAACAACCCAATATACTCTATAACACTACTTTTCATAATTCTAAAAAAATCCAACATTTGTATAAAACGCATTTCACTAGAGGCGAAGAGAAAAACCCCTCGCTATATTTCATCACTATTTTCATCTCATTACCACCTACCCCAATACCTCAAAATCACACATAAAAAATCTTTTATTTACACAACACGAAAAAAAGTTAATTGTACGAAGTAATGAAAATCTATAACATTCTCTGGAATGAAAAGTATAGAGCGAGTCGAAACGAGTTAGTATATACTCTCTCTCTAACTGATGAATTCTAGAGTTTATGAAATTTTGCCTGTTTTATTTCAACTTGATTACTCATATCTCAGCGGCACAATCAGTGAGAAGAACCACAATCATAAAATCTTCCTCGGGCTATGAATGATACACGGTTGTGTTCTGCATTTTTGGCAGACGAAACTTCATACTTTATTAGAATACTTTTTGCCACGGTATAAATTCACGTACGGGGTAGAAGGCGAGACGAAGAAAATATTTCACTTTTTGTGTTGAATTAGAGTAGTTGAGGAGCTTTAACTTTTTGTGGGGATATATAATGATTGTGTTGGGAAAGACAGGGTTTTCGCGGGATGAAGGAATTAAATTTGTTGGTAGTGTATATATAGTACATGTACTAAATGTACGATAGAGTTTGTATGTATATCACTTTTGATTCTTTTTTTTTTAGAAAAGATGAAATGATGATTTTATACGGGGTGATTCGAGTGTTAATCTCTGAGGTAGCATAACCGGTTATAAGTTATAAGTTGATCGGTAAAACAGCAAAAACATTTATTTTCTCCATTTGTCGTCATTCAAATTTAGCACACATTAGAGTTTTGAGAAATAAACGAAATGGGTGTGGTGCAAGTTTTTGTAAAGATAGTGGAAAATCATTTTCAGTTCCCAGTCATCTCCAAACTTCCAGATTGTCATCTTTATTCAGTATATAAGTTATCGTTATCCAGCATGTTAAATAAATTTATCAAATATTCTATCGTGTTCAACTTAGTTATTGCCTTGAGCAACGCTTTACCGATGGGTTATATACTAGAATCTTAGTTTTCAAGTTATTTTTTTAACATTAATAGGTTGACAATAATAAATTATAGTTGTATAGTGAAATACATTAAGCTTTAACAAATTACAGTGGTTAATTAAAAAACGTTACATGCTCTAGATTATTTGCTATTATTCAGAACTGTTTATTTTAACAAAACCCTCCAGCTATAAGTTCCTTGGAATACTTTTTTCTTCTTTTCTCTTCTTTAACGCCTATATTTTCCTTTTGTCGTTTGTTTTGTTACATTCTCAAATACTGACTGAAAAAAGCTGGGGGCTCTATGAGCTTCCTAGCATTAGAGATGAGATTTAAGCTATAATTCTATAATAATTACATAATCACGCGACATGCTAATAAAGAATCATATTCTTAAATAATAACAGTTCTATTAATAATTGCGTACTAATTCCAATTAATTTATTAGTGAAAGCTAAATATTCTTTTAATCGCTCTTTAGTAATTCTAAAGTGTATAAATATGTAAACTACACAAGAGTTACTGTTCATAAAAAATACCAATTACCATCCTAATAAAGAGTAGTGTTCATAATCTTAATTGCACTTCTTCTAATTGGATGAGATAGGAAAAAATAGATTTAAACTGAACTGAGAGAGGGAAAGAGAGGAGATTTCACCTAAATCCATATAATGCCATGCAGTTTTCTATTTTCACCGTGAAAAAGTAATAGCCTTACAATATTGTAGCATATTACAGATGAGGTCTACAAAAGGGAGATCTATATGTTCCATTATTATTTGCTAAGCCTACATGTTGGTATAGATGTCTATACAGAAGAGTAGATGTTTCTTCTCTTTTTTTGTGCGGGCGTACACGTGCAGAAACAGATACTCTTGATCTTTGTTTACTTTCGTTTGCTTCAATAGATAGCTGGAATCACATTTTCTGATTAACAAAGTTTTCCCAGTAAACTCAACAACACTCATGTGGTTTTACGACTCAATGAACTGCCTTTGCTGTCCTAACTCAACGGTTTTTACTACTTCATCCAAAAAGAATATTATTATTGAATAGGAAAATAGTTGTATAGAGAAAATATAAAAATTTAGTTATTTTACTATAACATATAGTAAATTAATTCAAATAAAAGTTGCTACTATAATAATAAAAATTGCACTTATAAATATTCATATTGCTATACACTGTAATGGACTAATTTTATTATTATACTTTTAAATTATTATACTTACGAAAAGGTTCTTTGATTTAATTATGACCTTTTGAATTATATATAATAAATTAAATTTACGACAGTACATCTACTCTTTACAGTGTACAGTGCAATGCAAGTGGATTTTTTAATACTTTTTCCAACATACCCATATCACAAAGCGAGACTGTATTATTGTCAACACTTTTACTGTACAACCTACATACCAGTTACAAAGGTTATTGTACTTCATTCCTTCACGTTACAATAGAAATATTTTCTTTCGTATTTGCTTTACAAAAAAGGTTAAATTGTAATAAATTTTAATGATCATACAAAATAAATTTTATTGGTAACAGAAAATTAATTTTATTGCTAATAGAAATAGTACATTGCCTTTCATAATAAATTTGGAAATCATTTTAGCCCAAAGTGGAATCAATGCCAATATTACAATAGAAAACTAAATGTACCGATAATACTGGGTTCAATTTGCTATAGGCACAAATAAGAAAGCCTAATCCGCCAAATATCCGTATTCTACTAGGCTTATAAATAGTATAAAATATATTTATTTTAGATATTAATTTTCTCCTGTAAACTTCAAACATAGTCACTAAACATAATTTTTATTTTTTCTTTCTTGTAAAGTAACATTATTTATTATTTTATACTGGTGACTATTTTTACAATATATTACTAATTTTACGGAAAAATATATTAAGTTTAACGTTTATTATGATTAGACAGAAAATAAACTAGTGCATTTACCATTTTGAAGGGCAAGTTGATGACAGAACAATTTCCAGGTCTATTTCAGTTCTCCAACAGTCAGAGTATACTTCATTTTACTCATAATTATAATATACATATACAAACATTACCTTTTATTTCTTTTCCCGTCCGGAAGTGTTCTTTGATCAGGTGGTTGTAGGAAAAAGCATCCTTATTTTCTCCTCTTGAAAAGCCAGATGTGTTTGCTTTAAATCTTGTTTTGGCAGAGTAAGAAGCTTAAAAAACCCCTCTCGCATTTGCCAGAGTAATCAAGTAATTACAAGAGGGCAAACCATTGAGACTTGGGGGAATTTATATATATAAGTAAGGAAATGGTATGGAGGGGGGGGGGAGGGTAAAAAATAGCACTCAGCACTTTGCTCTTTCGTTGCAATAGACTCCAAGTTTAATTGCTGTTAATAATGAAATCTCGACATGCTCTTCTTTTCAGTTTTTTTACTTTGTATCTTATATATTTTTTCGAATCTTTTCTGCTGTATTTCTGTTTGGTAGTTGTGTTTGGGACATGTCGATAATGAGACTCAGAGAGAAAAAAAGATACAAATTCGATTTTTGCTTACTAAAGCTGCATTTGGTAGGAAATGACTTCCGACAGTGAAGACAGATTTATTGAGTGTGCACTTCTCTCACAATTTCGTCACGAAATAATGTTTTGTGTGGAAAGAAACAGTTTACACGTTCTTTATTATTCACAATTTTTTGACAGATTGAATAATGTTGTGGAAATCGACTGTCATTTACACTCGATGTTATTATAATAATGTATAACTTCAATATAAAGGAAATGTTTTTCTATTCAATAATCAATTGGAATAATGGTGTCTGCCTATATTTTTGAGGTTTTTAAAAAGATATAAGGACATTAACTCCTGCCAAAATGTATTTTTTAACATACATCATATTATAATTTAACAATAACATTGTTTATAATTAAGCTACTTCTTGGGTCTGGTCACTTATAAGAAACAAACTAATTAGCTTCAGGACGTTTCACCTTTTAAAA
>JAQIWE010001838.1:0-14568 GCA_034698565.1 Campodea plusiochaeta
GTATGGTAGTTTATTGGCCTTGGAGAATTTTTCTATACTTAGATTACTATTGCCCGTGTTAGTATACCTCTTGTAGTTAACGAAAACATGAATAAACTTCATTTTATTCAAAATGAACCTGGATCATTCTTGCTCCATACCCCTCATATAGTTCTATCTGATAAAAAGAAATAGCTGCAAATAAATTATTTAATAATTATGTTCAAATCATATTAATATGCTTTAAAACACAGCACCATTTAAAAAAAATCTTTCTCTTATTAGTTCTGATACGATCGATCAATACGAAATAATTAATAACAACGAGTACTGATGGGAAATATTTTTTTCTCAATAAACTAAATTTTTCAAACTGATTAAATCACTGTCTAGATAGTGACAAAAAAATCGCGTTTAAAAATATACTGGCACTTCATTTAAGAAAGTAAGACTATAATATTTATATAATATTGAATTTTCATAAACATTTATCTTGTTCTTTATCAATATTATTTGCTTGTGACTGTGTAAGAGATGTGCTTATAATTATATTTCAAAAGTTAACCATTGGCTGTCTAAGAAATGAAATTATAAGAAGGGTATCCCAAAACTAAGTTTCCCTACCCCAGGATAAATTAACCAGTGTTGTCTGATTAACTTGAAACTACCACGGATGTTTCTTTGGTTAATGATGAGTACATATTCCGATCTGTAATATTCCAGCTGTATAATATGAATGTATGTCATAAACAAACGTACCCAATGCCTATGTGAGCTGTAAAATCAACTTCTCTCCTATAATAATGAAAGTGCTATCCAGATGCATTGTGAGAAAATGTCTTCATATGGACAGTTGATGCTGACGGTCACAGGTTGGTAAAAGTCCATCGGAAGTTCAAAAGAGGTTTTGAGGTAGTTGTAAAATTGCAGGTTTAGGAGTGATCTTGAACTTCCATAGGACGTTTACCAACCTGTGATCGTCAGCATCAACTTTTGCACACTCACAGACTATTTTCCATATCCAGACACTTGCTCACGAAGCATATGGATAGCACTTTCACTATTATAGGAGAGAAGTTGATTTTACTGCACACATAGGCATTGGGTACGTTTGTTTATGACGCAGCTTCATCTTTGATGCTCCCTAATAAAATTGGATACAGCTGGAATACTATGGATCGGCATATGTACTCATCATTAACCAAAACATCTCTGAAAGTTCCAAGATAATCAGACAATTGGTTAATTTTTCCTGTGATAGGGAAACTTAGTTTTGGGATATATTTCGTATATTTCATATTCGTATATATATATTTCATATATATATTGTATATTTCATATTCGTATATAATTCGTATATATTTCGTATATTCCCCTCGTATATTTCAAAAGTCGACATTACAAACCTTGAAATATTATAATTATTTTTCTCTCTCACTCTTTTCCAGACCAGACTCAGGTGCTATGGTATTTAACTGTTCCTCAGCGAATGTGAACCCATGTACCTGGGGCGACTACAACTATTGGTGTACGACAGCCAATTGGAGGAACCCCGTAGTAAATCCATATTGGTTCCCATCATGCTCAGTTGAATCGTGTCGTGCAGCTTATGTCGCAAAGGACTTTATATTCCATTATATTCCTGCACATATTCTGGATGCTGTACATCGGTTCACAGGAAAAAAAGCAAAGTAAGATAAGTATATTTATACTTTTTTTCTATTTATAAAAACGACAGAAGAGTTTTACTAGTAGGATGTTAATCTTAAATATTTTCGTAGAGTTGTCTTAAAAAAGAGTTTTAATACTTAAAAAGTTGATCTCACCACCAAGTCCTCCAAATATATTTATTTCACATTTATTTTGCTTTTAATTTAAAAATACTCTTTAAAGAAAATGTTGTTCAAGGAGAAGCATCCACTTACGTTTTTCAGGAAGTTCGATTAAAATCTGAAAATGAACTATTTCTATTTGTTGCTCAAACTAAAAAGAAGAAAGAACAGTGAGAAAAGTCAAATTTTTTTTTATTTTTTTTTTTTTATTCTTTGCCAGATTATCTGTCAGCTTTTTCTTTTCAGCATGGTCAAAATCTACACGAAGCTTTCGAGAGCTAACAACGCTGTCGAACATTTCCGAATCGTCGAATGGAAATTCGGCAACGAGAATTTGCTGAAACTTTGGGATAGTCTAAGCAAATATGATCAAAATGTTTTTAACTTTGACTACCAAACGATAGATTGGCCAACGTATTTTAATCATCAAGTAATGGGAATCAAGAAGTATCTTTTCAACGAAGGATTAGAGGAGATACCGTCATCAAGGAAGAGAATTAAAGTGTAAGTAAAGAAAATTATTATATTTTTAAAGCCCATTAAAGAGTATTATTGTCTGACTGTTTTTCTGTAGTAAAGTCAGTTGTTTTGTAATAATTACAATACGCTATTTATTATTGAAGTGAAAAGAAGAAATAGGTTCTTTGGAAAAAAATATTCAAATATCACAAAAAACAAACTGAGCTGTAATTCTACTCCCAAAACTTAATTTGACCTCTTAAGATGAATTGTTTTCTTCTTGATTTCTATTCTGAATCAGTTATCTATGTTCACTGTATGATAATGCAATTTCAAAATTCCACGGAACTTTGTTAAAAACATAAGAACTTCTTATGTTTCTAACATAATTATCTAACGAAAGAATGTTTTTTTCCTGCATATTGGAACAGTTTACACTGACCCAGGTTTCGAAGTTCAATAGAACTCCATCATCAGAGTGAAATGATGCCTCCCGAACTCGGTTTCTCATTGAACTTCGAAACCTAGGTCAGTGTGAACTGTTCCAATATGCAAGAAAACCCATTCTTTCGTTCGATAACTGTAAGAAAACCTGTAGTCCATTGTATTTAAGTTTCTAACATAGTTCAGTGGAAGTTTGAAATTGCGTTCTCATACAGTGAATAAAACGTAGTTAAGAACTGTTTTTATTCTTTTTTCCTCCTAAATTTGCGAAAATGTGATTTTTTCCAACTAAAAATGCAATTATGTTTCGGTAAAAATAAGCAGCTGCAGTTCTACAGCAATCAGTACACATTTTCGAGATTCTGCATTCCCGTTTAACTATTCGAATTTGAGAAACTTTGTTGAAGTGCAGATTGTGTTTATTCTTTATAATATTATATTGTATTGCTCTGCCCTGATGAAACATCTTTGACTTCGAATTTTTTATTTTATAAATATATTCATCTTTACAATAAAAAGATTTATCAACTTATTTAATTCTATTTCTTTGCAGATATTACGTATTGGATGTCATAATTCAGTTACTATTTTATTATCTCATACTTTCATTTCTCTGGAATGCCATTTTCGAGGACTTCATCATCGATAACAGCGCCTCGAGAATAACAAACGTCACGCTTAAGAACTATCCGCAATTGAAGATGGCGGCCATCGCTGAGAAATAAGCTTATAATCTGTTCTACACTTGGAGGAATAAATAATAGTTATTATAGTATTTATTCCTCCAAGGTTCTACAGCCTAACAAATTTCCTGACTCAGCGTCGTTTGCTATAATATATTTTTTAATTCTTTCATTTCAGTGATTTAGAATAATAATAATAAAATTCTTATAAATCCCACTGAAAACTTACTCAAAATATTAACTTTGTTGCACGAAAAATGTGAAAAGTCCTTTTATTAATTATTTTAGCAGGCGCTACTAAGTCAGGAGATTTGTTATGCTACTGGGGACCTATACAACATTTCAAAAGGAAGCCTGAAATTAATTGCACACGTACTTAGAAATTCACCAAATAAAATATATTTTAATTGCAGGTTTTCTTAAATGATGTTAATGTTATAAAACGAAATCAAAATAGGATTGTTATTATCCTGAATTGATAATCCGCTCAAATTTATTTTTTTGTGTTTTTGTAAATATTACTATTATTAATATAATCATAATAAAATCAGTTTTGTATAGGGTTTTGTTTCTTAGATATTGTCACCTTAAACAAGTTTAATTTAAGGAAAAACTCTTATTATAATGCGATTGATATCGCTGATGCCCATTTTTAATTGAAACTGAAAGAAGTATACGATTCTCATTTTCTCTCTTGAATTGGTGTTTAAATTTATTTTTAGTTACACCACAAATAAAAATAAAATAATTTTTTTAACCTTTCCCGGAGGAGATTTGTTTATTATTATGAAACTAAAAAAACTTCGGAATACCAACTTAAGCAATGAAAACGTTAAAATTAAAATATTAGTATATAACTCGGTATATAGATAACTAACATTTGTTTGTATCACTACTGCAGTAAATATACAGGCACACATAAGACGTGATATGTATATTCAAATAGAGTAGTGTAACTGCATAATAATATACAGTGTAACTTCGTAGACCTGATGCTATTTTCTCCAAGTATTACCAAATAAAAATATTATTTCTTATACTATTATGCGTATATTGCATACTAAACTACCATAATATGATGTCATGGTTTGTTTGGTCACATAATAGTTTTACAATCAGGTCAATGTCTATCTTCACATATAACACAATGAAAATATCCTAATAATAACAATGTTCAGTTCATGAGCAAATATAAACACTATTGTTTAAACGATGAGTTTTTTATAATTTTTATGCATTATGCTGGATGTATTAATTAAATGTAATTATTATTTTATTCAAAATATTATCATAGACTATCAAATGTTTGAATCACGCGGGTGCCTCCGTTTCCTGCACTTTTTTACCGAGATCTTCCACTTTTTTTACAGAGTGTATCTTCAACTATTTTCTTAAAATGAAGAAGAAAAAATTGTCTGTTCTTTGAAAATGAGACAATTCCGAACACTGAAACCGAGTTCGGAAGACATCAGCCACCCTTGATATTCTATAAAACAATTATATTTTTCGACGAATTCCTTGTCATTATTCTTTCAAATCGAAATAAGCCCGAGTCAGTAAGACTCTATATAGGAAACCAGTATGGAAAAAGGTGAAGGTTAAAATAAATAAGAGGATCAATGTAAGAAAAATTATAAATGCTATAAAATTACTGTAAAATTATAATACCAGCAGTGTCTTTAAAATTAAAAAAAGTCTATCATATACTGTAACGTGTTCAGAAACCACATACAGTATACTGAATGAAAAATAGCTTTCTCATTACTTAACATTTCCGGACCAAATTCAGTCTCTATTCTTTCATCGAGAAGGTACAGCAAATAAATCTGATTCTCAACGGAAATAGTGTTTCGTCGCGCTGTAAATCTGTTGAAAGTTCAGTCATCCATCAAGTCATGGAATTTTGGCGGGATTCTCAACCTTACTCCGAGGGGTGAACCACTTAAAAAAAATATGTACACCGGATTTCGGTGTACAGTGGTGTTCACCGGTGTTCTTCCGATGTTCACCGGTGTTCATGGTGGTGTTCAAAAAAATTGTACACAGATGTTCATGAGTGGTTCACGCATACCCCTCGCCTCACTCTAAGTTTAAATTTGTCAGTCATAATAAGAAATCTTGTTTTCTGTTATATTTTTATGAATTTACTTGAAATCTCTAAACATATAAAAATTGAAGTAGTTTTTTCGCGGCCTGTTGGCGAGCGGTTACCTCCGAACTATAATACAGTAAGTCCTATTGACTTTTGTACGTTTATGGTGCATATGAATATTTTTATATTGTATTCTTTGTGCTCTTATACATTAGTAACTCATCATTAGTAACATACTGTATAACACAAACTCAAACGTACCAGAGTTATAATAAGAAAATATGAAATTTATTCTAAATTATGAATTTTCAGAATATCCAAAACAATTCTCCTCGGTTTGAATATGAGTATAATCAATAAAATGCCCAGGAGGTTAGGTCAGTTCGAACTATCAAGAAACTGTTTTCCGCACTGTGCAATTATCTTCTCAATTTCCTTTGTTTGAAAAACTTCACCCAATAATTGACTTTAATCAAGGCGGAAACTGAGATGATATTCTGTTATCAAAATGTTGTAAAACGAGTGGTATTAAATTAAACGTATGTGCAACATGCACACGAGATATTGTTTAGTACAGTTATTACCTGCAGGAACAAATTTCTTATGAAGTTGTTTTACAAGATTTCCAGGTTACAAATAATTAATATGAATATATGATTATCTATGTGTTGTAATGGGCGTAATGGGGAATACATATGTTGAATCTAAATCAAGTTTGATGTAAATATGAAATGTTTAAATCAGATATAGTTATTGCTGGTTATATATAACTTCTGAAACTTAGCAAAACCTATAACCAAACTTATTCCATCTCATTTTTGGCATTAAATTTATTATACTTGCAACTTGCCTTCACAGGTTTGATTTTGATTGGTTAACCTTTCAATAAAATTGGAGGAATGGAATTTTTCATAACATGATGCAAAATTGTCCTATTTTTATGGTGAAATAATAATGTTAAATGTTAAAATAAATATATATTTGGGTTTGACCGGTTCAATTTCATCTCCCATATTGGATTCTCAACGATTAGTGAATACCTGAAAAAGCTACACGCAAGTGAATTCATTTTACTGATCAACAAAATATAATTGTTTAGGTACTAAAAATATTGAATCACTATAAAATTTACCGAAACTGGACACATCATGCTGTATATTTTTGTAACAGAAAATCGAGAAATTTCAAGCAAGAGCTATCGTTGATAAGTTCAGATGTGGTGAAATATCAAAACTTAACATCTGCAAAAATAAACTTTCCTTTTCTGTAATAAAAATCTGACCATCTCATAACTTTCACAGTAAACGTAACTTCTGCACATTACAAAGAAATCTTCTTGAAAACCACCCTAATCTGACATTATATTATTGTGTTAAAGTACAATCTTTCCTAACTAATTTTTATGGATTCTTGATTCAGTGATATTAAAATAACGTGCTTTACCTGCAGTGTAACGTACTTTACTTGCAGTGTGGCATTATTATTGAGGAACTTATACTTTGCGTGATTTTTCCGCTTCGTAGTGAATTTAAGAATAGATGTGCGGTTTAACTTTTTTTATAAGGAATCACTGTTTTGTAACGGTAGGAAGTATCTGTTTGTTTCGTGTAGAATTAAGGGTCGTAAGCTTGAAGAATTTCATTTGACTTTGGTGCAAGAGATTCCGGGCACTTTGACGTTGACGTCAGGTTACTTAGTTAATAAGAGTGGTATGGATTCATACTTCCAATCTCATTCATATGGGTACCAAAAGTGAAAACCCTTGAAAGTGCTGACAACAAAAATTTCAATATATGTGTCGAGTCAAGAAAGTATGGAGCCTTATGCATTTGTCAACTCCAAGTGCCGACAATAGACTGTGGAGCGGGATAGCTTATTCATGGTTCTAAGTAGCGAGTTTTGCCCCGGCTTTTATCAAGCCTTTACTTTTTTGCTGGTATCTGCTCCAGGCAGGAACTTAAATTAAGTTTATCTCCCATTTGCGATAAACCCTTATTTAAACTGAGCTAACGCTATGCTATCGTCAGGAGATTGAGAATAGGAGATTGACCTCACCTTGATCAAGATCAACATATTCGTACAACTGAAATCTTACAGACAGAACTCGCCTCTTGAATTAAGGTAACTACGTAGCGAGACTGTTTGTAAAAAAACTCCATCACTGTTCGAGATTACTAACTTTTCTAGAGTAGCCTACTCGATTTCTTTTATTGTCCAGTAATTTCAGAGAGAAAGCTCTTTTTCTCAACCAGCAAGTGCCCCAAAAATGGCTATATTTATACACTTTAAATTATTTGGTCATGATTTATTGGTGCAAACGATTTTTTTATTCAACATCAAGATATTTAGCCTCTTTTAGTGTTCGACTCGATCACATAGACTCGTAACTCGACCTCAATCGGTCGCGGAAAAATTGTTTCTAACCATAATTATTATTATTTGAGCAACTCCCACTAAAATTTACTCTGCGGTACTGTAAAAGTTAAAGTATGGATTATGGAGACAATTTTCATTGTCTCCATAATCCATACTTTAACTTTTACAAAACTTTGAAATACTTTCAAATGCCCTTTTCTCATAATGATTAGCTTTTCTAAAATTACTAACTGTAAATCATTAACTTTTCAAAAAATTAACTTCCAAAGGAATAATATATGAGAATCAGTAATTGCTTTTTTCCAATAACTTCTTTCAAGTTAAATTCTCAGCTTCTTAACAAACTAATATAATAATTTACTGACCTATTTTTAGTCATAATCATTATACCGATTCTCGGAAATACTCCAGAATTAATTTAACCTGATACTGAACTTTAATTTAGAAGAAGGATTCACATATACAACATAAGAATTTACAAGCTATTTTAATTCCTGCAGTATTTTGTTCTAAAATAGCTTTTGGATGTTTCGGAATACGTTTGACAATGAGTTTACATTAAACTTGAAAAAATTATAGGAAATCTTCGTACATTATTGTAGGAAAAATTATCAACAAAGCTCGAGTCTTTCCGTCATTTATTATATATATATTATTTATTTTTTAATTTTTTTAATGCTATTTCACTAGTATTTTTACTTATTGTTCCACTGTAAGTTATAATAATTATATTGTCTCCATGTATCTCACCTAATTTTACAGACGTTTTTATCTAAAAAAAATGTTAACTGAGAACTTTCTTTCTACGATCAACCCTATATCCTCCACTTCTCTCCAAAGCATGATAGCAGAAGCATTTTGTGAGGGAAAAGACAAAAAATCCATTTTCTTTTTCTAAGGTATCAGATAAGGGTCAAGGCGAAGTACATTGGACCATCATGATGAGTGACAATCCACTGTCTTCGGTATCGCAGTCAAGCATAATAGTTCTGAGATAATAATATAAGACTCAGTGCACTTCTGGTTTTTATTGTAGTTTCGGAGTTTATACTAAGGAGGTAAGTTCTTTCTCTTTCTTTTAATTATTTTATTGCTTTTCTTTAATTGAATTATGGTAATATAATTATTCATTTCATGGTTGTTTAACAACTGATGAATGTTTAATTAATGTTGAAGGGAGGTAATAAATTTACATTTGACTTCACTTTTACGTTTCATTATACAGTAATTATATTTAAAAGGTAATTGATCAGTATTTTTTTTTTATTTATTTATTTATTTATTATTTTTTTGAAGAAAGAGTTATATGTCATAATTAATTTTGTAACAGGGTAGCAAATTCGGGTTGAACTAACGTTTTACCTATCGCAAGTGCGCTGAACTTACACTTCCTCAAAATCTATATACAGATTTTACTGACAAGGAATTTTATGGAAAAATTATTGAATAAGTTTGTCCTGGAAGTATCATTTTTTATTCATCTTTGAAAGTTATTATAGAAATCGATTTCTGAGGTAAGGCAATTTTTAACATTTTAAAATAAAATAAAAAAACAAGTTTGCATCCTTAAAAAAAATGTAAAAATCTCGATTTACTTATTGTTCTCAAACTTACAAAGGTCAAAGGATATTCTATACGAAAAAAATGTAAGCAAAAACTTCCATCAAGAGAAATTTACAACAAACTTTCTTATTATTTACGATTATAAAGACTTAAAACTAGTTTATTTTGTGGAAACTAGAAAGCAAGTTAAACTGTGTATATAGTGAATACACTGTGGTTTTTATTATGTATACGAATACACGCAAATATTAAATAGAAATGTCATTTATACTTTAAATACATCCATGCAGAGAATATATAATGTTATCGAATAAAAAATAAGAATATTAATAATAACATACTGTGTATATTATATGATGCATGATTTACATGTTGTTTCGGGAAAAAATGAATTAATACCAAATTGCCAAAAATTATATAATTAAGGTTTAGGGATAATAAAAGCCAAGTAAATATTTATATTATAAATTTTTTCAACATGCTCTTAGGAAGCACAAGTTTTATATTTCTGCAATAATTGTGTTAACATCGGTTCTTACTCTTAGAATTCAACGTGGAAACTTCCTGACTGCATATTTAGTAATAGTGTAAATATGATGTTTTAAATCGTATTGGCTGCTTTATTACTTCAACTCTTACACTATCGGTTCTTAGAAGTTAAGAGAAATCATATTTTATATTGATAATATAATCTGAAACTCTATCTAAAAGAAAAAGAAATTTTCAGAACTTAGTAACACTCACTGATTATTCATATTGACACTATCATTTATGATTTCATGACATTTTATTTTTCACCGTTTTAGGACTTAAAACGTGTAAACCAGTTAACTTTTAATTAGTGTTGGGAAGCTAATTTTAGCATGTCGGCACATCTTCAATATAGGTTCTACATGTTCACTTCCCGTGTCATTTAAAGCAGTTCTACTATTATTACATTGTCATCACGATACAAACCGTTGATACAGTTTGCTATTGAATTAGGTATCAACGGTTCGATTCTCACCAGAGCATGCTGTGAAAGTTTCATTTATAATTTTGCATTAAATTAACTGAACTAAGTCTACATAAAATTTATAGACTCTACGTTGAAAAGTTTCCTATATAAAGGCATTGTTCCTGTGTTTTAAAATTATTATTTTAAATAGTAATCTGAACTATATTCCCTTTTAAAACAGTGCTTTGTAAATTTTATACATTTTGAAATTCGATCCTGACTAACTTTAAATAATAAAAATATGTTAATTCCTCACAAAGACAAGCAACTGAATAAATTTTTCTACACATCATTTTGATGATTTGATTCAATCAATGCATTTATTTCAGATTAAAACCAGCATCACCGCTGATGAGCTTCTCGGAGCAGATTTTTTCTAAGCTCATGTTAAAAAGAATAATTATCACATTATTCTTATTATCATTATCCAGTTCTTCTTAGTCAACTTGCAAGTGGAATTTTGGAAATATTGAAATAAAAATATAGTGATACCTTGTTGTCAATTATAAATCAAAATCAAGACTTTAAAATTCATCGAGAAAAAAGGGATTAATTGGAGGTGTTTAAAGAGAATTCTTTTCAAACACTACACACAATTGACAGAATGTTTTGCTTTTTTTTGTTGTTAAGGAGGCAGCTTTTCCTTTAAATTTTAAGTTAAATTAATAGATTCAAATTTGGATCAAATTCCATAATTTTAGACTATTTATTCCAAATAATTATTTTTACTCTGTTTCCAAGATTTTGAGAGAAGATAAGAGCAGAGAAGGGGCAAGGTGGTTACATAGTAGGGGACCAGTTCAGAAAAAGTGAAATTTTAATTAATTCTTTAATATTATGCACCTAGCTGTCAAAGCGGATTTAGAATTTTCATAAGAGAGGGGCCCATAAAAAAGAAAGATGCAACAAACTGCGATATTTCGGACATTTTTAAATATATGTGAAAATTTTAATGAAAGTCATAATTTTCAGCAAAATTTGCATATTTTAACGGAAACTTGACTATTTCAACATTATTTACTTGATAATTTTATTTTTGTGGTATTTCTTAAAGTCTTGTCCTAAGGACCCCCTCTAAAAACGCCCTTGAAAGTGATTTCAAGTGATTACGCAAACTCAGAAGTTCGGGCAAAATAACAACCTATACTTATAATAATATTGCTTATTATTATTATTTTAGTTCAGCAAAATGTGAATAATTTGTTGAATAGTGAAAAATCTTGAATTTTCAACTTATTATTATTAATAGTACTCTCGAGGACCATCATTTGCACCAACTTTTCAATTCCCACTTAGCAAGGCAAGAGTTCTCGTCAACCAATAATTATGTGCACTTCAATGCGAACTTCTACTCTTGAGATATATCTTTATAAATAAAAGTGGCCCTGAATGACATAATGTAAATTATTTCAGGTGAATGTTTTGATGTAATAGTAATACATTAGAAACATGAGTATTTCTGGTTTTTACGCTGGTCGCAGTGTGCTGGTGACTGGTGCCACTGGTTTTATGGGTAAAGTTCTGGTAGAGAAGTTACTACGTTCTTGTCCTGATATAGTTAAAGTTTATGTCCTGATCAGAACTAAGAAGGAACTTCCAGCTGCAGTTCGGATCAAGACATTACTTCAAAACAAAGTAAGTTGATTTTTTATTAATAAACTTGTAATTATATTTGCAAGCTGGATTTCTCTTTAGTGAATTCAACCGCTACCCCTGTTTTTTAGAAACTGAAAGCAATATAACTAAATTCAAATATAATATAGGAAAAAATCCAATTATTATTTTAGACCAGGGGCGTCGGGGGAAGTAACCAACCTCCCTCTTGTGGTTGATGACTTTTGAAAACAATAATACAACAAGATGAAAAGGAGAAGAAATAAAAGTGAAGCAAGAGAAAAAGTTGGAAAAATGCTAAAATTCCTCTAAAATATAGGCAAATTTATTTTAAAATAATGTAAATAGATATTATAAAATATACTAATTTTTACCCAATCAGAAATGTCTTTATCAGTCAAATTTAATTAACATCGGTGGTTTCGTCAATGAAAAACACCACATTTTAAGCTCGAACTTCACCCTTGCATTCTAATTTTCTTATCCTTTACGTTTGCTTCCTGTTCATTTTTGACAAAATTTGAAATGACGCCCATATCCTGAAGTTTTTATATTCATAACAAAAAAATGTTATAAAAAATGTAAATAAGAACTCTTATAATTATATTATAAAACAGTTAATTAATGCCTTTTCTGCTGCACTGTAATTTACATATTCATTAATATTCTTCGCATACATAAAAAAATCACATGCCACCATACAGGAATTCCGAAAGCTTAACATTTCCTATTTCTTCATTATTCTTTCTCCCAGTGGAAAAAAAATGAAAATAATATATCCTACTACATATGCAGCACATCAGTGAGAGATGCTTTTTGCTCCATAATAGTGAGGATGAATAATGAAGGCAGATCTGAGTAACCCACTGATTATTTACATTAACGTTCTAATGTCTATGTTGAGGAATATTTAATTGCATTTTTATTTTACAGTTACCTGGTTAGTCAATAATCATGAATCGTCGTATACTCGCATTCGTAATTCATTTCATTTATTTCAGAGTATAGGAACTACTATAATTTCAAGTTTTGGTAAATAGAATTATATTATATCCTCCATCATATTTTCTTTCAAACTAATCATTATATTTTGAAACAATACTATTTCCTTTTTTATATATTGACTGTTATTTTGAACTATAAGTTGTGCATGATTTCGAACATACTGAACATATGAAAATGAAATCGAATGGTTTCAAAACATAATGTTTTGTTTGATAAAAATTTAGAAAATATTTTGGGAAATATAATAATTATAAATATGTACCAACACTTGAATTTATAGTGCGCCACTATACTGTCAACAATTTTTCTTTCAGATTTTCGATCGCATAAAATTGGAATGTCCAACGGCCCTGGAGAAACTGCAGGCAATCGAAGGCGATGTTATTCTTCCTGCATTAGGACTAAATCCTGAAGATGAAGTTCTCATGATAAACGAAATCTCAGTTATATTTCATTCAGCTGCGACTGTAAAGTTTGATCTTCCATTACGAGAATCGACTGATCTTAATGTCAGAGGTGCACAAAGTCTTATTAGGATTTGTAAAAAGATGAAGAAGTTAAAGGTAATATTTTATAAAAACCCAATTTTCACATGTGTCGTATCTGAAATATTTTGTAAATATAAGAATGGTTTTTTTGTTTGTTTCTGTAAGCAGAAAGACATCCTGTTTTCTACAAGTTAGCGCTTTATCATATAAATAGAGCAGTTTCTGAGATCGGACAATTTTGCTAATTTCTTTAAGTAAGTTATCTTCATTTATTACCTATCTATATAATTATGTTTCATGCTTATTAGAAAGCACCAGAGCACTTATATGTCCAAGGTTTTACAATATAGTAAAAGCATTTAACTTCTTTTTTTATTTATTTGTGCGACGAAGTGTTTTAGTAAGCGTGTCAGAGTATTTCAAAGCATTCGATTAAAAAAAATCCTACTTTCAAGCAATTTTAACGTCTCTAATATTATTATATCTTCATTTACATTATTTAAACTTTAAATAATGTAAATGAAGAAATAATGAAAGACGTTAAAATGTCAAAATACAGATCCAGATGCCAGACATGGTATTTTCTCTCAATAATGGTATATCTTTTTAAAAATAAAATTCCACTATTAAAATATATTGATATTAATGATATATTTCAGGCTTTGATCCACGTTTCAACAGCATACTCGAATTGTGAGCGAAAGTATATCGATGAAACAGTTTATCATATGAAAAATACAACAGATGAACTTATAGCAATGATAAGTGAACTGGATGACCAAGTACTACAAGTTACATTACCAAGGTGAGACGAATGACCTTTATTTTCTATAGTTTATGCTGACGAATTTCAATCAACTGTACATTTATTAACTTATCTTAATAATACACCAATAAACTATAAAATTAATTTATTGAACTCCTTTTTTCTACTGTTAAAAAAAATAGAAAAAAAAAATCTAAAGATAGATTGGAAACTGAACTGATGTCTGGAATTTACGAAATACCATGCAAAGGGTGTGACAAAAAATACGTA
>JAQIWE010001839.1:0-14565 GCA_034698565.1 Campodea plusiochaeta
GCTCTGAAGATGGCATCCTCTCGTGATGTCGAAACTGCAGTCAGCAAAGGAACTTACTCTACAATGCAGGAAATTACTCCAGGATCAACAATAACTATTCATCAAGAACCCTGCAGTCTTTTGGAAAATATTTTAATTCTATTCTGTGTCATAAACGAAAGGAGTTTATTGGTAGTTGTTTCTTTGACTTTGATTCCGAAATGTTCCCATTCTTCTCAACTAAATCTAAAATAATATTTCTTATAGGGTCAACTAAAACTCAATATATCAATTTACAGAAAGAGAAAACAATAATACAACAGCGATTTCGTTATAACCTACAGTAACTGCCTACAACCAATGCTGAACACATACTGTACTTGCAAAAATGATCTATCATACTTTCGCGTGACTGTTTATTTACATTTTAGTTTAACCCAATTATGAATAACAACAAGAAAACAATGCTTCATAGATAGAATAAATTATACAACATAAATAGCGGATCAATAAACACAATCACTAAACTTTGTTTTCATATATTTTCTAGTTAACATAACACAGTATTCTTTTTTTTTCATGGTTGTGAGCTTGTGACTGAATTTGCAAACATTTTAATTTTTATTAAATCTAATATTATTATTTAAATCAAATTGAAATAAAAAGTCTCTGGTTTTCGAACACCCAAATCGTCTGTATCTAAAAATATTTCAAAGAATATAAATAATAATAATAATAATAATAAATGGTTCTCTCGAATATCTATAAATACAATAAAAACCTGATATATTGGAAAATCAATTTGCGAAGGCCTCCCTTTATCGAGCATTAATTGCAATTGCAATCATCAGAATATTCTAAACCCCCTGCTGATATCTATTCTCTACCAAAGTCCTATTCTGTTGCACATCTTCGTTTGTATATTACAATAGTATATAGAGCCCCTCCCACATAGTCAGTTATACAGTAAGGTCGTACAACAACTTGGAATAGAGTTGCAAACTGGAGAGACTTTTGTTCCTAAAGACAAGCAAGAACACACTAGAGAAACCATAAAACATGGAGATATATGATTTGCTCCCTGTTTCCGTTTAGCTCTTGGAATATCAGGTAAAGGTAGAAATAGACAGTCGAATGGAGCGAGGAGATGAAAGTCCTATTAAACTGAGATGAGATGTTATATAGTAAAATGGGGCAGGTTAGTTAGAGAAGGTAGAGAACGGACGAGTTTTCGTCGCCGGCATTTGAATGAAATATCAACTAAATAGTTAACTGTGATATAATATTTGTTCTTTGGGAAGCATATATGAAGGAGGTAGTTTTGCTTTGTTTGAGTTTTGAGGAAGGTAGGCAATGGGGAGTTAATATATAAATATACTGTCCAATAGATTTAAATATTCTTTTATACTCTATTACAATAAAGTTAAAGTATAAATCATATAATCTTAATGATTTTATATCTATAAAATTAAATTATTCCATTAATTCCGCAGTTATAACAGTTAAGTTATACTGGAACTATAACCAAAACAGAGTCATTCAAACAAGTTATTTTTGCAGTGAATCATCAACGCACTGTGCTATGACACGAAAAACTTCTAAAATTCATTAATAAAAAAACACGCTGTAATTGCTGCAGTACCGTAATGTTATAATGTATGTGCGATACACTAATGTAGGTGATCCAAAGTAAAACTGTTTACTGAAAACCAAACCTACATTCAATACAACACAAGAAGAAATCAGCAACGAAAAAGAGAAGAAAAAATCCGATTTTTCTCATCACCCTGTTCTAAAAGCCATTTTAATTCCGTAGAGAAGGTAGCCATTAAGTTCCATTGTCAGTGGGAAAAAGGTTATCCTAGAGTAAGGCGACAATTCTATTGCGAAAATAAGACAGAAAAAGCAGAACACGTTTGGCAGTTTTTGTGCGGAAAAGGGATTCTCCTATTTCTTTCCAAAAGCAACATACTGTAGGTAATTATCTTCTATAGTGGTATATACCCCCTCTTCATGTGGGTGGTGAAAAACGAAAACAATCGAGTTTGCCTTCCTCCGGAATACAGACGGATTATTAGTCGGATTTACTTGAGAAAAAAAAAGAGAGGAGAGCCCAATTTGTGGTTTTGGTGAAATCACAGTGCAGTATAGGAAAGATAGCTGCTCTTAATACTTTGAAGGAAGAAGTAAAGTACTTGTATAAACTTACTGTACAATAGGGATTTTGTTGAAATAGTGGCTGATTTGGGTTCCAGGGATTTCAGAGTAGTTACAGGAGATGGAAATGCAGTAGGAAGAGTACTCGGAAATTGGAGTTTTCACTCACACTTTTATATGAAAATCAGATTGGATATCACATTGTATTTCTAATACAAAATAAGTTCATTCTGTTTCTTTGTGGATTTTTATTATTAATATTGATATTTGAGATTATATGTTAAACCACTTCAAATGGATAAGTTAGATTGCAACATAACGGTGAAGTTATTGCTGAAACAGAACATTTCCGTTTTAAAATAAAGTTTTTTCAATTATATTTACAAATGTAGTTTTGTATTAGCTCCAAGATCCACTGTTAACTATAGCTATTTAATAAACATAGAACAGTAGTATTGGAAAGAAATGAATTGACTTATTTCTTGTTTTAGAACATTTCACAGAAATAACGAAAATCTGTCTGAAATAAAAAATCATGAACACTAAATCATAACAGCAAAAGTCCAAAACCAGCCCTGAAATAACAACCACTTTCCTTCGCACCCAGCAACCCTCGCAATAATCCCCCCCTCTTGCTCCCTCCGCTCCCTCTTTACTTCACCTTTAATACCACTTTCATTTATTACTCACTTCCATAGTGTCAAAATTTATTTTCCAATGTACGGAGTTTCACCCGATGTAAGTATATAATACCCCAAACACAATTTCAAACATTCCAACACTACACAATTAAAAAAGTTTCAAATTTCTCAATGGTCATATTAAAAAAAGTACGTATAGTGTAGTAGAGTTCCCTCTATCGTATAGTCTGGAATGTTAATTAGCACTATGCAGTGGCACAAACACCTTCATTGCAAGGAAAATTCCTACTTCCACACAATTACAACTTGCTTATTTCATACAATGTGTTGCTGCACAAATATTATGTACCACTGCCCCCGCGTTGTTTGCGTTCTTCAGTTGTGTGCGTTAGATTATTTGCTCCTATTTGAATAGAAATACACTATAGAAATTAGGAAAGGAGGTAATGGTAATAATAATGAACTTTTACATTGCTACCATATTATTAGAAAGATCCCCCGAGTATACAATGTCTGCTTTTTTAAAGAATCCTTGGAAGCATTTATCTTCGATACCAATTTAGATTGTGGTTTCGAAGCATAATTTCTGATTCTCTATTAATAGATAGCTATATATTTTCCTTTCTGAAGAAACTCTAATCTAATGAATGTCACAAGTCACAGGTATCTACTGCTGAGGAACGTAAATGAACTACACGTGACTGAATTAACCAGAACTAAACTAATAAAGTATTATTCAATATTCTAACGCTTTTTAGAAGTCACGCAAAAATACTAAAATATAGACATATATATTCATAATCGTATACAATATAGGTAGTTATTAATGTGTTCAGCACATAATCCTATTGGAGAGAGAATTTAAAAAATTATCGTAATTAGGTTTAATGAAATTTAATTTTGTAACATTCAAATAAACAGTATTGTATTATACATTGACTTTAACATTAATATTTTTTATTCTATTATTCTATTTCAAACTCATTTACTACAAAATAAAATTATGAATTAATGTTGAAAAAGAATGTCTGGCAAATGATATCATGTAGGATGAATTTATATAACAGAAACGAAACTATTTAAACCCATATAAACTATTTATATATAAATTAAAATAACTTTAGGTGTGTTTATTTATTTCCACAAAGTTAAAAATACAATCGTGTACAAAAATATCCCCCTGAAAGAGAGCATCTTACAATGTGCAGCTAAAGAAAGAAACTGAAAAAAATAATCAAATCCGTAACGTATTTTTACTAAAGACGATGATTCATGATCGAATTTACGCAACGTTATTTTAATTCGCTATAAGTCTCAATTACTACAAAATCCCTTCCTATATATTGTTGTCATTGCTGCGATTGTACTGTAGAACCCTTTTAGAAGAGCAGATGGTTCTGAAACACATTGATGTTTATTTAAGGACTTAAATTGATTAAAATTTTACACACATTTAGTATTAAAAAAACATTCCGAACCCAAAGTATTTGATTCGAAGAGAGGAAAAAAACGATAGTTTTTTTTATCCCGGGGACATAGCAAATGGGTAATCCCATTTATCAATAGTGGAAGGAGAGAAAGACGTACCTTGCAAAAAGGAATGAATTGTCACATGATATAGAAAAAGACGCACTTTTTTCGGCAACATCAAAACTTACTCTATGACAAGATACGAAGAGAGAATCCTACTCGAATTTCAGCTCTTCTCGAGAGCTATTAGTCGTTGTGAAAAGCTTTCTGCCACTAATCCTAAAGGGTCAGCAGCCGATGCACGGATTACTTGGAAAAATGAGAAAGAAAAGCACAGAATGTGACGTGGATAAATATTACAGTTTGGATTTCTTTTCAGGTTTAGATTAACATTTGAGTGAAAGGGTTTCCTCGTAAGTTAGAGGCATACTGTACGTGAAGGCATTGATAGGAAAGTTAAGAACATTGATGTATATAGATAAAGTTTTGTATCTTTCATAATCTTTTTGTTTGTTACGTTGACTTCTAATTAAGATACGATGTATAGTTATATCGTAAACAACGTGGCTCTTTTCTTGGAATAATTATTTTTGAACTGCTTCCAGTATTCAAGGAGTTATATTTGTCATTAAAGTGAAACGTTTTTGACGACCAAATTAAAACTTATTTGTGCTGACAAATTCACCTACTATCGTAAAAATTCTACTGTACAGTTAATATTTTTCAATTATTAATGTCTGAAGCACTTCATGAAGAAATTTCTGAATTATAGCATCTGACATCAATTGTTAAGGAATCATAAACAATTCTTTGCATGTTACAAATATTCTTTTTAACAAAACATATCTTATATGTGAAATCTTTTTCCGACTTACTCAGTCATTATAATATTAATTTTGAAATAACCATAACCTCACATTCTTCTGTATCATGATGTAAAATATAAGAAGCAACAGTGAGACTTTTCCTTATAAGAACAGACAAAAAGGTATCAGGGCTGTAAATTGCCATAATGATATCTTCATACAAAGAAAAATCCTTTTATATGCTAATGATAAGGAAGCTGTATTCATAACTTTTCATATACATAAAATGCAATTTATTCTGTGGAAAGGTGCTTTGATCTTGTTTGCAAACATCAAAGAATAACGTAAGTATATTTTTCTCCTTATATGAGGAAATGACAACAGACTTTTCTGTTTAACAATTACAAACATACAACTCATGGGAAACGATGCTGGGAAAGGACGAAATGAGAAGATTTACTGGCAAATAGAAATAAAACGAAAATTTTTATTTTGTATTTCAATTTAGTATTAAATACTAAAAAATATTATTATTTCATTTTTTGTTTCATATTATTTCGCATATCGGAGATGAAATATTATCATAATTGAAAAGTTAGTTTTACTACTTTGCAGCAAGTACGGATATTTTCGCTTCAATATCATGAGCCAGTGACCCCGTGTTAATTGACAAACTTAATAAATTGTGAGAAAAACACATACTGCTATTATAATAATCATATTTCATCCATATCGAAAATGAATGATTATCTAATCATAAACAAATGGAAGGATAATTTATTATTTGGAGAATACTATACTTTCTTTTCTAATCTGATTGAATTTTAGTAAATCTCCTTTCGTATTGTTTTTGCTTTCGGGCATTGGTTTTTCTATATCTACGCACATACGTATATATATAGAGTAGATATCGATTATTTACCTTTGATTCCATCAACTGGACCGGATATACATGAAGGTTCCGAATACGTTTTGTAGGGTTTCATTCCGTATAGAAGATATTGATCATATGATTAGAGGTAGCCACCCTCGCTCTACAACAAATAGATTGATATTTACGTTACAACTTAGCCTGCTGTGAAGTAAAATAAACATGACCAACCGCAGAGGGTTTTGCTTCAGGCTCACTGAATGAAAGTTGATGGGCACAAGATCAGAAGACATATATTTTAAAGTTTTATATTAATAAATATACTTTAATAATATGTAACATAATAACTCGTATAATTATTACGGCGATATTCTTTTATTACATGTGTGCTATCATTTTTATATACCGTATCAAATTCGCATAGTGTAAGATATGACTGAGTTACTAATATCTCTTACTGATATGAAGTAATCAGTGGATTTAAAAATTATATTCTGATACTGTTTATAAATATACAACTTCTAATGTTCTTTTCCTGGTATCTAAAAATTAAGGAATAACATTAGAACAAAAACATAATGCTTATGTTAAAACCCAAACACCCAAATAATTCTTTAATAAACGCAATAAATTTGTTCCTGAATAAGAACTCATAATAACACAAAAAACAATTGTTTCAAAAATGTTTTACCTCTTAATTTACTCCCTAAAAATATAAACCACCTAATAAAAAAAATACAACACGCAAACTTTCCAAGAGAGAAGAAAAAAAATCATCTTGAATTCGATCCTCCTCGAAAAGTTCTCAGAAAGAAGTAATTTCCTCATTTAAGTGTTAATAATCCTCATCAATTGTTGTTCCTTCGTTTTTCTTCAGTTGCATAATCTTTCATCTTTTGAGTTTGAAGGTGTTGAGAATTAAAGGATTATATGTTGTAACTTTTTCTCTCTTCTGTATTTTTTTGGCACATTGTTGCATTTTGGCAGGGTATGAACTTGTATCGATTTCTTCGTAGTCTCATCCTTCTTTTTTGCTCTCTTTCATTCTTTGGGACTTTTTATTACGTGAGCAGAGTTATTTGTCTCCTAAAGGAATAGGGCCGTCAAAAGCCACTCATCATATACTCACGGAAAACAAAATATTACCCTAGGAAATAGAGAATATTTTGTTTCTGTGTAGGTATAGAGTTTCTAGGTAAAAAAAAGTATAGCGATATTGGTGTTTAGAGTGAAATGTTGGAAGAGTTGTGTGCTTGTGTATTGAATCATTCTTATTGTTTATATCAAAAAGTTAATATTAATTTTGAAGTATTATATCTCCTTTCCCTTCCAATATTTCAATTACATGATATTTAAAGTTCTTGATACGTTTGTAACCTTTTTACCTTGTGAGTTTTAATGTAGCTTTATACCTAAACGATTCAACTCCATAAGAACATTTGAGAATTGTGATCAAGTAATCGCCAAGGTCTCAGGGTTGTAAGAGTTGTATCAAAAATACAATAAACAAGAGCACTGCTGAATCTCTATTTTCTTTCATTAATAAAAAGTGTTGAAAATTAAAGAAAATCTAATGGGTTTTAGCAACATTTACATTACTTAAAGTGTGTTTAGGTTTCACACTTTGTGAAGATTGAGTTTAAAGTCTTGGAGTAAAGGTATGATTGGAATATGCTAAAGCACGCGATATTTTTATTTGGTAAACGAATTTGACATTGTTTTAGCAAGTTATAATACCCTTCTTCATTAAAAAATAATTCCTTTGAATTAACCCTTCTTCATGTTTTTATCTTCAATTAATAATAATGAACATTCGAATTCTAATACTTACATGCATTAACCGTATATCACTAAAGTATATGTCTATATAAGATTCCAAATTCCAATATAAAAAAAATAATAATAAAGCAACGAGAAGAAAAGTATACTGTGTACTGAGTCGAAGTGACTTCTATATGATATGATTTTATGGACAGGTTTGTTTACTAACTTTATTATTTGCTTTTCCATTTATTAACTTTTTACTTCCTGTTTTTCCTCATACATTTCTTTTCTTCCTTTGTGCTACTCTAATAATAATTGCAGAACATATGTTGTGCACGAATCTAGAATATTTAATGTGTTATTATAATTGTGTATGATGGATAATACTTTCATGTCCTGTCAGAAAATTTCATGTTTTTTACATATCGCGACATGTTAAGAACAGAAAATAAAGCCAATTAATGCTTAAAAACCCATCCTTCTTCGTCAAAAAAGTTCTCAAAGTGAAAATCACACAAAACGATTCACAGAATTTATTTCCAGTAGTTTGAAAATAAACTTCATTCAAATATTTAATATTCAAATCAACTATTTTCCAATGGAGTATTTTATCCAGGAATCCATCTAGTACATAAAAATGGCCCTCCCATTTCATTTTATCCGAGGACCTTTTCGTTTGATATGAGCATTGACTGTATCCAACTGTCCAGTAAAAGGCATGAAGATTGACAGAACGAAGCAATAATGGAGAAAATACGACCTTATGTAGCTATCTCTTCACAAACATTTTTATATGTGCAGGGATACACAAAATATAAAGTTCCTTCCAAAAAGAAAGTATCATAGTCGTCGTGTGTGATATTTCGGTAATGATTTTTTCCCATATGAGTTAATTTGAAATAAATGAAATCTGGAAATTGTTATGATTTGTATATTTTCGATTTAGTAAAACTGAGGTTTTAAATGGTTTTGAGAAAAATTTCAATCTATAGAATGGGAATTTTAAGGCTTAGTTTGTAATCTGTTTGAAATGCTGTATAACTTTGGAATTACGAGTACTACTTTTCGTTCGATTAAATCTCCAGTTTTTATAGTAATTTCACTTAATTTTTATTGCAGAGATTAGTTTCATATAAACTGGACATACTGCTTTCAATTTTTCTGAATAATGCAATTTCAACTAGATTATTTATATATATTTAGAAAAGTTAAAATTGTAATTTAATCAATATGGCATGTCAATCAAAAACAAAATCAATCTGTTATATATGATACCGTTATAATATTATAAGAAGCAATCATTGAGAAGAAGAAGAAAAAAATATCTCACAATTTTTCTCACTGATATCCATAAACGAATGAACCTAAGGTGATCTAATATAATCATCATTTCATCAATGATCAGAAAAGTCCGTTTAATTTTTGCTTCCACCCTGTATTTAAAGTATTGCTTGCAGTGGCGTCTCCAAGCATTTCATTTCTCTTTCGATGGTAAAATGCGACGCTACCCCTTCAAACAGTAAAATGGAGAGAGAGAGGCCAGAGGGCTCTATGCTATAGAGAGAAGTAATTCAGCATGAGAGCCTGGAAAAATAATCTTCCATGCTTTCTACTCCTAAATAAAAAATACACTATACATCCTAATTTTTGTCCTTAAGCAAAGAATGTATCTAAGCATGACAACAATATTAAAGAGATATAACAAAGTATTTATAAATATAAAAGCAGTATAAACTCTTTTTCTATATAGAGAAGGAAGCTTCTTTTCTTTTGTTCTTAGAATGTTTCATTAAAATAATTCTTAAAACAAAGCCTGTTAAGACAAAGAATATGATGTTTTCTTAATGAGTTTAGCATGCTACGGGAAACTGATGAAAGTAAACATTGCGTATATGCACAAATTAAAAGTTGGCAAATTACAACAAAACTTTGCACTTTAAATATAAAAGGGGCAAATAATATATATAACTGTTATATAATACAATAATTGATTTATACAATTATGCTTCATTGAATGCTGACACATTCATGAGCTAATTGTAAGATCAAATATTATATGTTACGCTAATTATTTTTTGTACTTTTCAGTGAATTTATAGTGTAATGCATATCCACTTCAATATTAATATTTTTTTACAAAACATTACATTTTGCTGTTATTTATTATTTTCAGATAATTAATTGTAACGTTTCAGCCAATTATATTTTATTTTCTGTATTCAACGTGCATTAGGGTTTCAGCAACATTACCAGATATTCTACTGAAATTCAAATTGGGCTAACCCAACCATATATCTAAAACAACCAGTAAGTAATAACTTGCTTCAAATGAAAGAGAAGTTCCCTGTATTATTAGCACTTTGTGGAATAATAAAAAATAATTCACCAGCTGTGTTGAATGATTCCCATCTAGTTAACTTTTATGACACTTCATAATCAGGAGACTCATCACTCTAATCAAAAGAATAGAATTGCGAGTTTATAATACAACTGATGTGGAAAATAAGATAATTCCTTCATAAATTATTTGATAGGAAGTAGATAAATAGTATGATTACCTTTTATTGTAATCATTCATTTTAAGATATAAATCTTTGAGATAAAAAATAATATTCTGACAAATACTACGCAATGAATAATTACGTGTTTTCCCCCTTCACTATAGCATCGCCTGTTAATCGGAAAATATAATTGGAGACATATCAAACCTTTGGATCAACGAAGAGGCGATCGAATAAAAGTCGAGTTTAAAACTTCCTTCCTCCCTGGGATATATATTGAAGGATGTAAATAATTTTCACCCAATCTTACCCAACGCGTATTTCACCCTATAGATACCCAGTAAGTACCGTACTGCTTGCGCGTGTATTGCGTTCCGGTTTCCCCCCTCATCCGCACTTGAATTGCACTGAACGGACCATTTCGTCCAATTCCCAATTCTGTTTCGTCTTGCCTTCTTTCTATAGGACATCACAATCGGAAATGGGGCTGAAACTCTTCTCCTATATAACAAGGTTTAAAACGAGTTACCGTCTCTTTCGATCCTAGTATTCTCTAGATAGAAGGCTCATCTAAACTTACAAACAGACAAACATCCCTTCGTCCATTACAAATACCTAAAAACGTCAATTTTGAAACAACATATTACATTTTAAAGGATCGATTTGGGGAAATTTCAAAGCTGTAATGCTTTCACTTAAAAATAATTCACGACTTGTGGAACATATGTTTAATACCCCTCCCCTCTCTTACCCCAATAAAAATTTATTACCACTTACTGAAGAAACCCAGAAACCAATAATTCTCTCCTTGGATCTTACAATCTCTCTATCAGGATATAAACGTAATCTAACATCATTTTTTCATACTGGTAAATCTATATATACGCAATATAGTTAAAGTACTGACCCATAACCCCCGAAAAAAAAAAACTTTCGTTGAGGAGAAAAAGGGGGATCTGGGTGAGGAGGGGGGTAAAAAAAGGAAACCCCTGCCACCATGTGATTTCAATCGCAGTCATTTATCTTTAAATGTGTGCGGAGTACTACTTCTTCTCAGTATAGTAGAGACCCCCTTTTTGCTTGTCAGATATCGCCCGCCTTGGCGATTAATGTTCCAATATGCACTGCTGATCGGAGTTTTTATGGCCACGAAGGATGGAGGAGGGAGGGGAAGGGTTGGGTCGGGGGGTTGGGACATGTACCTTCCGCCCAACAACATTGCCTCTCTGGATCAAAACGAACCTCTTGGAAATTTATATTTCTTTTCACAAGTTTTTCTATTGTAAATCGTAGTTTGAAATTGTTTACCACGGTATTAGGTTACAGAGAGAACCCATGGATGCTGGGTGCATTCAGTTGAAGTAGAGGGTGCGGGGGGGGGGGGAGTTGGGGGTGGTAATCGGATATTTTGTTTCAGTGTTGCTTATCTGATTATTGGAAATTTAGCAAGTGTGTAAACGTGTCAGATACCTTTCATTTTCGTTATATTGGTAACCATTAAAGTAATAGTTCTTACGTATCCTGCTAAAGGTATTAAGTAGTATATATTAGTATAACGACAATGACTAATGATTTGTTCTCTCATTTTGCAATATGTTCAGTGAGGAAAAAATGCCTGAATGCGATGAAACTTTTGTAATATTTATAAAAATATGATAATACTTCTTCCTATACTTAGTTTTATGAATAATAGTAAAATAGACTTTGTTGAATCTGCTTCAAACTGTCAACTTACTAATGGTTACTATCAATTAAAATTGAATTAACAACACCAAATCAATTCACTTTATTACTTAGGTTAAAATGCTTTGAAGTCTACATTAAATATATTTTAATTTGAGAAAAAAGTTTTTTTGTGACTTTGCAAATTCATTGTCTTGTATAAATAATCACGAAAGAAACTAAAAAAAAATAGTTTTATTTGACAGATAGAAGGCTACAAGTGAAAACTACATTTCCTTTTATGTCCTATCAAAAATACTCGTATAATGAACTACCAACAATTTTAAATTAGACAACCACAACATTGTATACTAAACTATAACGAACCAATAACCATAAGCCATGAACAAATTTCCCACAGTTTTTACATCAATTCTTCACAACCAAGCAAATTTAAATTTGCGAACAAAAGATCTCCACCTAACCATCGGAAAAGGTATACAACTTTATTTCACAAGTAATCCCTCAAACCACTGAACCAAGAAACCACAACATAGGAAGCATTCAAATTTCTTCATTGAAAATCTTCTTGTTACAAGAGTTTCAAAGCTCCCCAGCAGCAGTATATACACGGTGGACTGTCCAGTTTCATCTCATTGTGTAGGAATATTTATTAATTCATTATGTAGAGTAGACACGATGAAGTAAAGTAATGGATGGTATTTTCCTCTCTCTCTCTCTTTCTGGTAGTTTTGACCACCCGCAAGTAAGAGCAGATGGTACAATAGTTGAAATTCAATGTCAGAGTTTTAGGAAGTCAAACAAATGCTGCATCTCTACATACAACAGGGGTGGGAAAGGTTTGTGAATACATTTGGGGTATTTAAGATTGGTGATATAACAGTTTCGCTTAGATATTTCATTTGGATATATTAAGTAGAGAGATTCAACTAATTGCAGAAAAAATATTACAGTACAATTTTCACTGATGTTACTGTAAATTTTGCAGCGTAGATAGTTACTTTTGTATTGTTTTAATAAGCTGAAGCTATTAGCTGGTATGATAAAATCATAAATAATAATCAAGAATAAATATATAATATTATCTTGATAGTGTTGGTTTGAATTTTTGTAAACTTTAAAAAAATAGTAAATTCATAACATAAACAATTAGAAAAAAATGGGCTTCCCATAATAACTTTTATATTAATTCTGGAATTGTAGATATCTTTATTATTATACAATCGGTCGAAACGTTAAACTTAAAATCCACGATAAACTGTCATAACATGACCAACTAAAAATACATTCAAATAGCATGTTCACGAAACTATTAATATTTGATGTGGACCACCCCTGCCCCATCCAGCAGGAGCAGTAGTCCACGCACTCACTGCTCCCACATGCTCTGCCACTGCTCCTGTCTGCCTGCTATTTCAACTTCCTTTTGTTTGCTTTACAAATGTAATTGCTGACTTGCCCTTCCGGAAGGAAAATAATCGCTCTGTTACTCCAATTTGAAAATTATTATGATTTTAGGGTCGGTGAATGAGTAGCCTGTGATTAGGAACGCTTTCTTTTATGCAATAGGAGAAATTATTCATTGGGAGTATTTCAATGTGTTTATCAGATGGTTGAAATCAATTTGAATTGTTGGAAAATTACCTTATTCGTGTTTATTGGTTTGGATAAGTATTATAATGCAAAAGAATTTATGTTTATTGATAATAGAGCTAAGGTGTACAATAAGTGAATGTGTTTTATTAGATGACTCCTGAGGCGAAGGATATACGACTGTGTTCAAACGAGTTTTTTTATGATATTTATAATAATGTGTTGTCATTGAAAGGTTATGTTATTTTATTTTAATCATTGGTCGAAGTAAGAATTCTTGATATTCATTCTGGTTAAAGCGAACGAGCTAAAGGTACAATCATGACTGTTTTTTTTTTATCAGAGCATCTCCAGTTCTGGAGGCATTTTGTACTGGAAACTGACAAATGTATGCTTATCATTTAATATAGTAAATCTTGTATAATTTTAAGTTTCTAGTTGGTTTTATGTTTTCATAATAGTTTACTCTCTAATAGCAAAACAAAATGAATTTTGAATATATTGATTGGCAGCAGTGCTTTAGATTTTTCCTCGACGACCATTTTAAGAGTATCTCCTAATCTGTTTGATGATACGAATGTTTACTTAATCACAAATTCCCTAAGAGAATTGCTTTTATACACTGGAAAATATTAAGTACATATTCTCATTTCCCCTATATATACTGACATGAAATATCATTTACATCATCAAACATATACTGCCTTTCATCAGCTTTTCATACAAAAAATAATTTGATACACCATCAGAACAGAAGCTTCAAAATTGGCAATATACTACACACACAAGAGCTTGTGTTCGAAAAAGTAATAATAATAATAATTTTAGGGTAAACATTAAAATTCAGATCAAACTTCTATAGATTACTTCGTGGAGTGAAATCTCGTAGTACTTCGGCAAGGCATTTGGAGGTTATAGTATTTATAAAGGAATAAACACTATAATTGTGAGATATTCCTATATTAAATCGTTCACGAAAAATGTCGTACTACCCCGTTATATGAATTTAAGAAATGAATTAGTTGTCAGAAATATTATGGTGACCTTTATGCATGATGACACATACTGTAAAAAACAAATGACAATACCATATACTGTAG
>JAQIWE010001840.1:0-14562 GCA_034698565.1 Campodea plusiochaeta
AGAGGAATTTTAGGTTAAACAGTAGGTGGTTTAGTACCCTTGATACCCACAAATGGGGGACTGTTTTGACCAGATGGCAAGGAATGGGCAGGCATGTGACCACGGCGAAACTGCAGTTTCGACCTACCAGGTCTCATCAGACAGCCTACGCCAGCGTTCGAATTTCGTGGTAGCCTGGTAGCCTCAGACTAGTAGATTTTGTTTTTGGCTAGTGAAATCAAAACTCTATTAGCCAACTTGGCTAGTGTATATTTTTAGAATTTTTACGACTATCGCATACCGATGTAGTGTTAAAGGGCTCGTCACCACTACTAAACTCAATACTACAAGTCCACACCATCACTGACATGTCAGCATTACGGAGATGTGTTAAAAGACGCTTCAGCGCTACTAAACTCAATATTATTGGTCCACATCATGGTTGACACGTCAGCATTCCCGCGTTGTATTAAAAGACGCGTCATCGCTGCTAAATTCAATATTATTGATCTACATCAAAGAAATATAAAATAGGTTCATTCAAATGTTAAAAAAGCATTCTACCAACTTTTAATTCTATGGGAAAACCAGCTAAATAGTTTGAAAGCAGACAGAATGACTGAATAATTGTGTTATTCTTATTGAACAAAACTGTATTAAAGTGGTTGGCTAGTAAAATTATTTTTTGGCTAGTATTTTTCAGAACTTACTAGCCTCAGTGGCTAGTGCTTGAAAAAATGAAACTCTAACCCTGCCCTAAGCCCTCGCACCAATGTTCCACCCATATTATGGGTCGATTTTGGTGCGATGTTAGCAACGTGGTAATCGTGCTAAGTTGGAAGAAGGAGCGTTAAATGTGGTATTACCTTGATGATAACATTCATTATAATAAGTGAAATGTGACATGTATATTTGACTTTCAGAGGAGCTGAATTAATTGCTGAATTGATGCAACGTCAGATTGGAGAAGAACAAGATGAAGAAAGAAAAGTATTGGAGAAAATCAAAGAGAAGATGGAACATATTAAAGCAACACATCAGAAGAATCAACAGAACTTACAAGAACCAGAAAGCCATTTTCAAGGTAGGAGAAGTTTTAAGAATTTTCTTTGTGTTATAAGTTATGCAAATGTATTAATTTCAGAAAGATAATGTTTCTATTTATAAGCAGCGGATCAGATTTGATCAGCTAAAGCCCTTAAAAGTACTTCTAGTCATGGTACAAAATTAATGTCTAGTTTTGCATTTCATATTATATAAACCAATATATATTTAAAAACAGAATTTTATAAGTACCAGATGCAAAAGTAAATGTAAAATTAAGCTAACTGACTATGACATTTGCACCTGAGTAATTTAATGTTATTAGTTTATTGTAATAATTAACACTTTTAGTCTGTAGTTAGTAAATAAACTGTTGGTTGTTCAGCTTTTTGGAAATAACAACGTAGTATTCATGTTTTTGGTTCTTATGTGTCAATTTTCATCATGTAAATGATTTTGACTTTCACCAGTCATCACTATAATAAGTATAATTATAATCCTACTGGATTCTTGCATATTAACCCATTAACATTAAAACCCTTCTTAAATTGTTAAAAATGAAAAACTTCTACTTATAATATAACATCTCTCAAATTCCTGTTTCAGTGTACTATTTCTAATCCATATTTAACATCCTAACCATGTGAACTGTCTGACAATTTATCATCCTCCCTTAAAGTATCATAACAAGTAGTGAGTGTAATTTCAGCTTCCTCAGGTGGTACCCCTGATGGTTTCCATACTCCAGTAGAAGATGAAGATAATCCACTATTGGCACCCCTGGCCTCTCATTTACATTCCCCTGCACTTCTCTCGGGTGCCACAGCCCCCTCCCCTTCTTCTGCTGCTTATACTTTCTCATTAGAAGGGTTCATGGAACAAAGGGTGTCACTTGCTTCACCACATCAGGTAGATTCATGGGTGTAGGGTGGGAGAAATAATGATTTAGGGACAGGTTTTTATTAATGTTAAGTGTTTACTGGTTCCTTCATAATTTTGATTAAGTTAGTTTGAAATTTTATTTGGGAGGAATGACTTTTATGTTTCTTCTTTCATTCCTTTATTCAGAACTGTAAGAAAGGAAATTATGTAAATGAAAACACAAAATTTGCAGCCTTCTCTGTATAAATTATAATTTATTGGCAACCGGTTTCGCTACACAGTAGCATCCTCACGCCCTACAATGCAAATTATCAGAAATTAAAACATTAAACAATATAAGATTATTTGAACTTACCAGTAAATTATGTAATTTGTCATTCCTATGATGTTGAAGTTTAAGCTTTTTAAATATTGTTGATGGTGTTCAGGGAATTTTTAGTGATTTGCAATACTAGACATTTTTTAGGAGATTGGAAATAAGTGTAGTATACATCAATTTATAAATGAAAAGTACTAGGAAAAACGTTATTAATGTAGTGTAGATACATGTAAATCAAAATTTTATTTAGCAAACTGTACCGTAATTTAATTTAATTTCTGTTTTATAAAACAAATTCATGCAATAAAAAAATAAATGGTTTATTCTGTAATGCTATAATGGGAGATCAGGCTTAGGGTATTGGATTTGCAAACTGTAATTTGCAAACTGTTCCATCCCCTGAGAGTATAAGCATCAGAAAGCAACCCCACAATCACTTTAATAGGTCCATGGTTCTCCAATGTGTCCTTCAGACGATTCATTTCCCGTTTTCTCCCCTCCTCCTTACGAGACTGTTCGTCGAACTTCATCACACAAGGGCCAATCAGGGCCACCTTGGATGCCATTATATACTCCAAGACAATCAGTCTCAATTTCATCACCATCACATCACACATGTAAAGTAGTCACTTGTTGCTTTTACTGCACAGACACACTGTTAGTAGTACACTCTGTAGATGCGATATACACTTCAGTTTAGACATATGGCATGATGTTTCACATGTACAACAGCATGGGTTACAGTCTTTTAGAGGAATGCTGTCAAATGCTTTCACATGTAAAAATACAGTATGTATGTTCATTACACCACTGATTAAGACACATCATAAATATCTTATGTTCTACTTTGTAACGGATTAAGACAGCTGTTAAAATTTGATTGAAACTATATATTTTTAAACCCCTGAATAGAGTTATGTTATTTCATATAACGCAGTAGAAGTAATTATATCAGTTATATTTAATATAAGTTAAAAAAACAAGAACTTTATTTTCATTGCTGAAGTGATAAATATGACAGTTTTTGTTACATTAGTATGTTATCTCTCTCAACAGATTTTGAATGATGCTATGATAATTGTTTGTGGAAGTTTTGAAGTTGCTTTATTCCTAATAATTATAGGATTTTTCTCTTCCATTCATTTTTTTATTTTTAATTAAAGCAGTTTTACAGTTAAATACAGTAATACAAACGCAAAACAATTTATTAGTTTTAGTGCAATATCTGCATGAATGCAATTCAGTAGCTGATGATTTAGAAACTTATATTCTCATCCATTTTTGTAATAATAGCTGCTGGATCATTTTTTGTAATTAACTTCTGAAACATTTTTTGAAATGAGGCATTTTTAAAGATTTCCAGGATTTTTTTGTTTAGAATACTTTTTTATAAGATAAATTGTTAGGTTTATTTATTTGTACCACACTCTTTCACTTTTTACACACACATTATGTAAAAATGACACACACAATATCACTTTTTTGTCACTGATTGTTAATTACTTCACAGATACGGAGTATTTTATTTACTGCTCTGTAAAAATATTTTGTAATTTGTATAAAATGTCTAGTACATAGCAGTTGCCTTTATATAATTGTATAAAATGTTTATTTACTGTTATGTGACCTACAAATAACTATATCCAGTGATTTTCATTACTGAAATTATTTGTAAACATTGTGCTATGTGTATTTATAATTATTTTTTACTGACAATACATTTTCCAAACAGAAATCCATTTGTATTCATGTTAATAATTATTCTTTCTTTCTTCATGAACATGTTTAATGGTCAAAAAGTTCTTTTCTTGTTTTAAGGACCACCTAAGTTTGAACACCAAGCAATGGTGCAATTGGTAATCTTAATCAAAGGTTTGGAATTTAGCTGATAATTAACTATCAGTAAACTTTTATTTTGTAACAGAAGCTCTTACAACTGTAAACAAAAACTGCCCACTAAAGAAAAAAACGGTACTCAAAAATGTGATGTCTACAAAATGAATTTTATTTCAAAGGAATAAATGGTTGCAGTTAAAATATGAAATGTACAGGAAACATAATTATATTATCTGATGTTAGGTGCAAAAAAAAACTATCTACAGCATAACTGTAGTGATTAAATTATACCAAATATTTTAATTTAATATTGGTTTTCTAATTCCTACATAAGAGCTAGATTACTTGTTGTTGGAGCTCAATTTAATAATACACTGCTGCTAATGCTTATTATTATTATTCTACGTAAGTTAATAATATAATTAATATTATTCTACTGACATTGGTGAACTTATTGACCATATTGCTTTTATTTTCTTTCTTTATAACAGGTGATTTATTTTAACTATTGCTTCATTAACTGTACAGCTTTTTCTTTCAGCTTTCATATCAGTCTACAGATCATACATAGTGTTTAGTTTTAGTTCACAGCAAGTGCAAAAACAGTGATGTGAAAATTACAAAATAAGTTGTAAACACTGTCATTGCTTTGCACTACAAATAATAGCTTTTTCTTCTAGTTACCTTTAATACATTATATTACACAGAGATTATTAAAGATCAACAAATTATGAGTACAGCTGAATATCTCAATTATAAAGATTTTTATAATAATTATGTTTGTTTGTAAACTGATACATTTTGGAAAATGCCCAACACTTTGAAAGTTTGAATCTGCTATAATTTACAATCTTACAATATTCATTTTAAAATAATTTAACTTTTTCACTATATAAAACCAACTTAGTGTTGGAGTCCGCACTTAATGCTGATTAACGGACTACCTAAGTAAGTAAGGCATTATTTTATTACCAAGTGTGTTGTAAAATCTAAAATGTTCTTATACTGTGGTCTGTGACTCATTCGTCATTCAATTTAAATTTATTTATTTTAAAGTTATTTGAAGGATTGAACAAATGCATAAAAATAAATTGTTATGAAAACTGAAGTAAAAAGTACAGTGAAAATGCAATTACTGTAACTCAACACAAACAACTGAATGTCATTTCAGAAAGTTTATTTTAAAATTGATAGAGTTGTCACTTATTCTTTCCGATATTTGTGTAGTATTATGTAAATAAATGAAAGAGTTGGTTTTCAGTAGCAATATCTTATAACTTACCTAGCTGTCAGTTGCTAACAATCTCAGCTGTACTCCTCGCACACAAACACAACTTCCTAATCAATCATGAGTGTTTACATACTGCTATTTCTAACAACCATGTATTTCTCGTATTGTAGCAATTCGTTCTGGTGATTATTATATGTTTGATGAATACGGTGATGAAGAAATAGATTTATTAGACGATGTGGATGAAGAAGAAGAAGATGCACGAGAAGGAGGGGTTACAGTCAGTGAGGTAAGAACAATCACAATGTATTCATTCATTCACTCATACTCAACATTTATATTTGCCTTTCATTTATTATTGAGTCACGATGATGGAATTTAATTTATCAACAGTAAACAACGCATTTTGGATTGTAGATTTTTATAGCACAATTCTTAGAGTTACTAATTAATTTGTCATAGCTTATTAGCGTAAATATTGTTATAAAGTTACTTGAGTCTCGCTGCAGTAGTAGTTGCAGTATGAAATGGTTTTATTACTTTGTCGATTTCAGTTAATAACAGAAAAAGCACTTTCATCATGAAGATGTAAATTCTGTTAATTTATTTCTGAATTATTATTTTAAAGAGCTGCTAAACACAGTTATATATTTTTTATATTCTCAAAGTTATGCACAGTTAAAAGTTGAAATTTTCTTTGGTGCTTTCCATATGATAACAATTATTACGACCTTCCATATAATAACTTCCATATAATAAAGAGCTTCCATATAATAATATCCATATAATAGAGCTTCCATATAATAAAGAGCTTCCATATAATAAAGAGCTTCCATATAATAACAATTATTACTTGTATTTTAAAGAAGTAATGGTAATACTGTATTATTAAAATAATATCAGAAGACAGAATTTATATCTTACACATTTTATAAGTTTGTAACATTTTGCAGTATTATTTGTAACATTTTGCAGAGCTTTTCATTACAAATCTGAAATCTTTGAAATATATTGGGTAAGTTACTTCACAAAACCTCTTACTGTAGCTATTGAGTTCTGCAATGAAGACTGATTTGAAGCAAGCAGCAGAACTAGCAAAACAGGCACGTAAACTTGAAGGTATAGATTCAGGTGGGGAGTCACCATACGAAGAAGGAGGAGAAATCAAACAAAGACACCTGGTGAGAAGATTGTCATCTAGGAGGAGATCAACTAAGAGTTTACATGTAAGTACAAATAAGAAGGTGTATATGTTATACGATATGTGTAATGTTCCGTTGAAAGTTTGTTACAGCAAACAGTGAAGGTAAAAGAAAGTTAATTTTTGGTATCAGTATTGTGCACTGTAATCACAGTATAGTTAAAGTAGTATTGGTAGTTATATTTTGCTTTTGTAGTTAACTGTGATGTTTATGAAATTGTTATTTTATGTTTAGAAAACAAAACAGCTAAATTATGTTTCCACTAACTATTCCCTAAAATAACATTTGAATGCTGAAAAAGGATCAGGCATGTCTTAACATGAAAGAAAAAGAATAAAAGGTAGCACATTACAGAATAAAATATATTTACCATTTTGTGATAAATAATCTATATTTGCTTTGTGGTTTCATAATAAGACTGGCAAATAATTCTTTCATTTGTTCATAGCGTACTCATTCACGTCGAAAGGATCGTCCTGAAACATCAAAAGTAGAAGATAAAGATAAAAAAGAAGAAAAAGATGAAAGAAAAGATGAGAAAGAAGAAAAAGAGAGAGAAGAAAAAGAAGATGGAGAATCAGATGATGAAGAAAAAACAAATGTACAAAGTAAGAATATACAAAACAATCTAAATGCTTTTATTTTCATTTAGTATTTACAAAGTTGAAGTACTTTACTAGTATTATTTTCAATTATTTCTCATTCTCGTGTACTGATTCTGTAAGTAAATTGCTCAATGTTGTTAATTTTTATTTTCTACAAGACAAAGCAATATATGCCACACTCTGTTTGTGTTTCTGAAATACAGATAATAATTTACTCCTATTTTTAAGCACAGTGTACTGAATTATTTCCGAGAATGCATATAGCTAGAGGTATAATGTATATAAAAACACAATTATTATAAGTTCAACAGCCCTAGATATTAAAAATTACAATTTCTAAAGTTATTGTAAAAATTCATTTTTGTTTTAAATTTTGAAGAGTACTGATAATTTTCTCACCATTCTCCCAAAGGTCTTCTTCAGCGTATATTCCACTTGATAATATTTGCATGGGAGTTCTTCAAGAGTGTGTTAGTAAGTGCAACACTCTGGTTAAATCGTTTCTCTCGTGATTACCGTTACGTCTTTCATACACTAACTGAAGAGAAACGACATTTGAAAGAAGGAACGTATGAAGAAGCTGTTAATATGTATCCAGCTACTTCATCTAAACAACAATCTAAAGAATCTCTAAGGGAAATTGGAGATAAAACACCAAAGTAAGTTTGCATTGTTAAACCTGCATGGCAGATAGTTATTGTGTATATAGTGTTAGTTAGTATCAGAAAGTAGTTTGTCAGCATGACTTCTAATGAAGTATGTGTAACTAACTAGGGTTGTTTTGATGTGGTAGATAATAACATAGTCAATGTGTTTTAATAGCAAAATATATTTGCAATTTCATGTGTTTAATGGTTGGGAGAATTAAATTTAATTTTTACTCTATGTCTTAATATCAGTCTCACACTTACAATACTAGAAATGAAAATATCTCAATCATTTTCTTAAAGGCCCACACATAATTATTCTTGATTTTAGAAAATAAATTAACTGTAATAATAGGCTATAAATTATGTTTATTATGTTAAATTATTAGAGAAATATCTATGGACTGTACTTTTAAAAAATGTTTCATTCTTCTTAAAAGTACAATATCTGTAACTTAATGAAAATACAGTGTTAGTATTGGAAAATTAATTCTAACAGGTGTACTAACAGTAAAATGTCAGTCCAATGTTCTGTTTACTAGAATGTTTCAGTATATTGTTCAAAACAAGTATTTTTATAAAGTCACACAATAATATTCTTTTTTATAGCATTATTGTTGTAGCATACAAGGGCGTATTTAAGGGGGGGGGGGGCAGGGGGGCCATGACCCCTCCCGAAATCCAGAGAAATTAAGAAAAAGTAGGTTTTTGTCAAAAATAGCAAATTTAATCATGAAAATGAGCAAAATTAAGGGCCTGGCACCCTCCGAATTTTTTTTCTGGATACTCTACTGATAGCATATATAATGACTTACAATTATCTTTTAATAAATTAAAATGACTTTTATGTACTTGAAATAATACAGAAACATCAAATTAATACTAAATACTTATTACTTTCAATTGATTACAATAAATCATTAAAAACCATATTATTTGCTTGTAATATACCATAAGTTATAGTAAGTATTGCATGATTGAATGTTATTTTAAAAGGATGCTTCCTACTGATCGAGTGGAGATTCACATAGAGAAAGCAAGTGAAGATGGTGATTTGGATAGTTTACATCAAGCATCACCTTCACCTCAAGAATCAATCATGTTTGGAAGCAGGTAGGCTTACAACAGCAGTTACTGAATTAACTCTCAGTGATGGGGTTTAATTGTATGGTTCGTGGGTTCAGGTGATTATTTGGGATTGCTTATTTTGTGAAATTGTCTTGTGTAAATGTTTTAGAAATTATTTCTTTGTTTTGAGTACTTTGATTTGGTGAAGATATCAGATTTTTTTTAAAACAATTTGCATATGGATAATTTTTTAGTGTGTGAGTGAAGTTTCATAATTGAGTTCTTTTAATTATTTATACTTTAAATATTGCTGAATTTAAAGTTTGAAACATTTTAGTTAAATGAATTAAAACGATTATTTATTTCAATAAGTTCAGATTTTTAAAAGTATTGGAACAATGACAGTATCATTTTTAAGATATTTCTTGGGTCTGGCCACTTATACGAAACAAACGAATTAGCTTCAGGACATTTCACCTTTATTAATAAAAAGGCTTTATCAACTGTACAATAAAGTTAATTTTATTTTTGAAACAATGTATACATGACTACATATAATTGTCAAATAATACATTATAGTACTTTTCTGTGTATATGTGTAATTGTTTGTGCATGTGTTACCTATAGGCTTGAAGTTAGTCAATCGTACTCTGGTTTCTTGAGTCCTTCATTTGGATCAAAGGCTATTCGTATGTCAACACCTGTAGACGATACACCTGGAACTACTGTAGACAGGTCAGTAAATATTGCATGTTAATGTGCTTGCATTGTTGTGTGGCTGATTCCTTTGCATGGCTTTGCTATTGAATGTTCTAACAGTATTTTATATTGAAGTAATATCATTTCAAAAATCATATAACGAAAGAGTGATGTTTGTCCATGAGCTCTCTGAATTTGTTAAATCTCTCATATCTGCAATGAAAATACAATATAATATTTCCTGAATGTACTGTACAATATCTAATTTTCTATTGTTTGTAAATAGGTTACTTCAATCTTCTCTGTTATCTACTCAGTCATTACTTCTCTACTTCAATGAAGAATTCTTCTCGTTGATCTGTCTGCAATCTGTCTATGTGCAAACTATAATGTCTCATTATTATGTTGTTCAAACAGCTTCTCCATCTTTGTTTGGAATGAGTAATTTTCTCCACTTATTATTATCAGAGAGAAAAAAATAATCAAGTTTGGTAAAAAAATAATTAAATTTGATACAAATTAAAAATACATTTTGTTCGGAATGAAATTTTCCAATTATTAGTATGTTATAGTTTTGAATAATTTATAGCCAAATTGTGCAGTCAAAGGTGATGAAAAATTTACACTTCAATATACAAGAAAATTATTTAAAAAAAAAAGTAAAATTAATAACAGTTTTAAATATAATTAAAAACTTTAACGTGATAGTTTTAATTTTTTTATTAAGATTGGAAAATTCTCAAGAGAAATTTTCATTTTAAAAGAATTCTTTGACGAAGAGGATAACAGTGTTGCTGTCAAAGAAATGAGATCTCTTATAATGTAGAAATTATTTTCTCTCATAGCATGGAAGTATTTTCGTCTGCTGACCTCCTTCGTGATCCATACTTTGATTACGATCGTCACGTAATCCTACAGTTTGTATCAGCTATCTGGTATGTTGTATTATCACATTCTGAACTTGTATGTTACTTTATGGTATTTCTGGACCAACTGAAATCTGCTAGTGCCTTCTCTCTACCACTTCCGCTAATGGTTTTCTTATGGGGAAGTCTATCTGTTCCAAGACCATCCAAGAATTTCTGGGTTGCTCTCATCACTTATACAGAGGTAAAGAAATTTATAAATGTTTTACCTATGATAAAATTACTAATTTTTTAATACTCGTCCAATTTCAAAGTTGACTATTCACTATTGAATTTTAGAGCAGCTTACGAATAATTTAATATCTCTGAATATAATTTTCTTTAAGATTTCTACCTGTAAGTGTAATCATTGATTCTGAAGTATTCCTTTGTTTGTGTGAAAAAAGGGAATCCTTATTTGTAAAACTAACTTTTAGTATGTTGAAAATTGTTATGTACCGAAAAGGAAATGTAGATATTCTGATTTCAAAATAGAAAATTGTGATATGAAATATAGCAAAAAATAAGTACTGCTTTATAAAATGAAAACATTTTAATCCAGATTAAATAACTGTTTTCAGTGTTTGTGTGAAAACTAAAATCCAAAATGATGTAGAAACTTCTTAATTTCATTTTCTTTTAGGTTTTAGTGACAGTGAAGTGGTTCTTCCAGTTTGATTTCTTCCCATGGAACGTTGGTGTAACATTAGGACCATACTTTCCACCAAGAATATTAGGAATAGAAAAGAAAGAAAAGTTTGCAATCTATGATCTATTACTGCTTATGGTGGTCTTCTTTCATAGGTAACATGTTATACATTAAATCATATTAATAGAATGGAATTAAGGAATTTCTTCAACACTCAGAATCTACGAAAAAAATAGCTTAATTTCTAAATATTTAGATTCTTCAAATTATTTTGGGTAACTGTTGATTTGAAATGTTGAAGAAACTCATAAGAAAGCACAAAATTTCCAAAATATTATTGTTGATAAATATTATTATTTCTTCAGTAATTACCGACTTAAATTGTTCAGTTGTGTAACAAACGTATATAACTAAACATTAGCTTGTGAATCATAATTTTAGTTTAGTAGGTTGATTTACTGAAAGTTCAAAAGTAAATTTTACTTATTTCACTCAATAAAAAGGATAAAAGTTGTATTTCAAAATCTAATAATTATAGTGAAGGTTATTTCAAAATCTTATAATTTTAAATTCCCGATAATTCTCTCTGCAGAAACATGTTGAAATCAATGGGCTTATGGCGTAACTCTAATGGTGAACCAGAAGAAGTAGACCTTGTACTTTCAACATCTACCGCTAGAGGTTCTGTAGTAGCAAGTATAACAGGAGGAGGGGGAGGAGGTGGGGAGGGACCATTATCAATTGCTTCAGGTGCAACTATTTCTACACCTGATAATGCTGGTTGTATGCCTTCATATCAACATATGCAATCAAAGATTAAAAGCAAGATTAATGAAGCTCCTGACGTCAATGAACTGTAAGTTATATCATACTCAATTTGGTGTATATTAATTGTTAAATTTAGTATATGTACCGACGAAGCGAGTACGAATTGTTAAATAAGATCAATAATTAGAAAGTTAAGTGATGCCAAAATTAATTGGATAAAATATGTTTTAATTCAGATTTTTTTGTATTGTGCTATCATTTTTCACAGTACATTTTCACATTGTTATTTTATTCTACAGCATATATATATAAAAAGTTTTTTGTGTGATGATTTTTTATGAAATGTAACCACATAACAATGCTTAAATTTTGAGGAGGAAAGTTATATAGGAAAAATAAGCTACTGTACTAATATTGTATATATTTATTACAAGTAATAAATACAGTACTAATGATAAGAATTTACCTTGAAAAGTACAATTCCATTTTGTTCCAGAAATTTCTCATTTTTCTGAAACATTTCTCAGCAGACTAAAACTGTATAAAAACTGCAACTTGTTTCTTTTTGTCCTTTCCAGAGCCAAAACTGGTATTCAGAATGTGAAAACTTTCATCTCAGAGATAATGGATCCAAGTGACAGAGTTTCAACAGATGTTTATGCTTATATGTTCATGTGTGATTTCTTTAATTTCCTCGTTATTATATTTGGATTTGCTGCTTTTGGGGTAAGTCACAGTAATTAGAGTGTAGAAATTAGTAGATCAATGTGGGTTAAGAGATTTTAAATTGTTATATCAGAATATAATTCAAAGCTTGTAAATTGATTCCAATAGTGAAAAGAATTGTTTTTAAAATACGAGGAAATGGCAATAATCTTTTAGGATTAATAATTATCTCTTTCTTTTGCATATCATTTTATGTGCTGTAGTTTTTTACTTGTAGTATAATATTTTTTCATTGGTGTTTTTTTTTATCTCTATAATTAAACAGAAAATATTCGTAAATTTTCAACTTTGCTGCAAAGTCATTATCAAACGATATACAAAATTTCAAAACAGTTCAATATAAATTCTCAATTAGGAGGCTTCCACATTTATAGTAGTATAATAGAAAATTTAGGTTACCTTTTGTTTTATAGGCCTAATTAATAAAAAATTTATTTATTTATTCTTTTTTACAGTTTGAGCACATTACCCAATGATTATTGATTTTAAATTCAGTACAGTACTTTTCATTCAATTTATTCCACTAATTATGTTAATGATTATGTTATTTTTCCAATTACATGAATAACAGTTGGTTTTCCTAAAGACAACAATAAATTCAAGGAAGTACATTTTTAATTCTACTTATTCCTTTCTTTGTTTCTTTCCAGACTCAAACTGGTGATGGAGGCGTATCGGCATACTTAGAGGAAAATAAAGTTCCAGTTCCATTTCTTGTTATGTTAATATTACAGTTTGGTTTAATAGTTATTGATAGAGCTCTCTACCTCAGAAAGTTTATACTTGGAAAGTTTATATTTCAAATTGTACTTATTGGTGGAGTGCATCTATGGATGTTTTTTATATTACCAGCTGTGACTGAAAGGTAAACAATAGTTTTAGTATTTTTCACCTTCTTATTGAAATCTTGCAGTTTTAGCATATTTAAAGTTTTTGCCGTTAGATGATTTTAAACTAAACTTGCCAAATATTGAGGAGAGATGTTTTTTTAGATGACTTAGTTGAGATGACACGAAAAAGTATTTCAGTGCAAAACGTTTGCAATAAGTAAATTGAATAAATGTGAAGAAAATAAGAAAGATAATCGCTTTGTATTGTATTGGGTGCTATACTGCTATGGTTATATATACCTTTCACCCCGAAACTTTTATATCACAGAAATTTTCAACGTAATGAACCCCATGAACCCGAAGTGGACACCACTGAACTCCAATATTTAGCACACCAAACTCTTCCTTTGACATACCCCTGACCCAGCACCTCCCAACTCTCCTACCCCCTCCGAACTCTTTCTTTCACATTATTTCATCAATAAGAGTTCTTAGTTTTTTGATGGATGAGTTTTTTCTCCTCTCTCTCTTCTCTTTTTTCTCTTCGTGAATCCATTTCTAGAAATTACAAATATATAATAGTATAATATGGCAACAGCTGCTCTTTTCGCGAATGCTGTTGTTGCATTATGGAACTTTTTAGAATTATGAAGCTGCAGGAGGAGAAGGGGGGGTGTCTGGAAAGAATTTTTGTCGAAAGGGGAAAGGTATTTTATTGGAATAAAATAATGTGATTTGTTATTGAGTCAGTGTGTAAGATTCCTGTTTCGCACTGTGATTTGATTAAAACGTAATATACGTCAATGTATTGTAGGAATAATAATAAAGTATGACACAATTTGTGATAAGTTACAACTTTTTAATAAGTTTCAGCAAGTAAATAGCTTAAATATTTTGGAGAAAATGCGATAAAATTGATCTAAAAACATAAAATAAAGAATTGTATAATAAATAAAGCGATCTTTGAACATGATATTTCTTTTATTCACGAAAACATATATTATATACAGCATATAAATCATAAATAATTACACGATATATCCTACTGATACCAGGAATTAACTTTTTAAAACCTTCATTAATGATTAATTAACAGTAAACATCACATGATTCTACAATAGTATTCCAAAGCAATGAACTCTACGTAATTTTCATACTGTTCCTATCCTAAC
>JAQIWE010001841.1:0-14553 GCA_034698565.1 Campodea plusiochaeta
TTGCGAATATATGCAAATTAGTCACTGAAAAACACATATCAGAGCATATCAATGAAGAAGTAGCAAAACTGGCTTAACAATAATGCAAATGAGTAATTTTATTCACATAACAGTAGTTGTCTCGTTTTGGGCCACGCTTGCACGTTTAAATGGTGATAAAAATAATGTCACAAGCATTATAAGAAGTGCGATTTTATACCATGGAATTAATCTACCTGTTGCAAATATTCCTCTGTCTTGTTTATATCACAGAAAGTGGGACAACCCGAAGAATAATAACGTTTATAGCAAAGAACAGTCTATTCGTTTAAATTTTCAATGCCTTCTGATAAATAACAATTATCTGAATCTGATACATTAACAGTTAATTCCGCTAAAATAAATAAAGTAACCTTGCACATTTTCATCACGTGGAGTGTACAGGTATACAAGTATATACACGATACTTTCTTTATCCATTGTGTGTGGATGAAAATAACTTATTTTCATCGACGCTACAATGGATCACATAATACGTAAGGAATAGCATTTTTCTGAATTGATTAGTAATTTCCATTATTCGCCAGTTAGAAAAGCGATTTCTGGTACAGTAATAGTTTTGCTTCAGTAAATCTTACTGATACTTTCTTTATCGCTTCTGAGTATATCTATTCAGTATAAATTCAGAGTATTGAAAAATAAATAGGGTAAGTAAGTTCAATTCATTATTTTGTCGAAAAGAAGTAAAATGTTTTATTACCTTGACAAAACTAGACAACGAGTGGGTGATCAATATAAATGTCTCTCTTTTTAAATAGTTTCATCACACACACACGACAGAAATGACAATGTGGAATTTCGGATTTACAACAGTTTATTTAAGGACGCCACTTTACTACCGTTTTGTTCCACGACTGTAACACTCTTTTATTTGTTTCAAAACCAAAGAGTAATACATCAAACGTATTATTGAGCTGTTTGTCCCCCAAAGTGCCATGCTCATCACTGGGTCATAAATAACCCTGGTTTTTCGGCTCTATCTGAACAATACTGGAGTGAGGGTCAATAATATCTTGCCCACTTCAGGACAGAGCCCCTTCTTTCTTGATGGTTTTGGTAGACATGAGTGTTTGCACACTTGGGCAACCACGAAAGAAGAGACCTGGAAAGGGTCCTTGTTTGTGGGGTACCCAGAAGTCCTAGTCATTCCTCAGAACGATTTTTTTCTTCTTCCACCTGACTATGTCGTCTTTAGGATAGACAAGTTTTGCTCATGTCTCACCCCTGCTGTATGTACATGCCTTTTGTTAAACATTTGAGCAGTGTTTTGGCAGTTCTCTTTTCATTTTCCCTTCTAAGGAACAAAAGACACGCCTTCTTCTCTCAGCGAATCAAAAGAAGACAAATGAATAGGTTGTTGGGGCTTCCCAACGTTTTCCCAGGTTTTCTGATAGAGATTTTTTTTAGAATAAAAAATGCCTCTCGCACGAATTTTTTATTGATAAAAAAAAGTGTGATATTTTATGAGTATTTAATGAAATTTGGGAGAGATTTTATTCACAATGGAGATAGGAATATCATGATGTCGTGCTTTGTGAACATTTGAATTAACTAGGAGGATTTTTAAAATAATTATTGTATTTGGATTAAAACATTATTAGAATATTCTTTTTCATGAATAGTGATAATTAACTAATTTATTATTATAACTTCGCAGAAAATGTTTTGTAAATTCATCGTATATATATATATATATATATATATATATTACTTTTCAATGGCAAGAACATTATTGATTATGTTTCATTATTATTATTGAAAAACTGATTGTATTAAACAGCATAATATAAAATACAGATGTTCCTAATAATTTCAAATAGATTTCATGTTTCCTGAGAAAAAAAAGAAGTTGAAATTTCGAAATAATCTGCTTTCTACAACCGGAAAGTTGTAATATTTATTTCATCTTATATTTAGTAAGCTATCCTATATTAAAAGTTTAAAATTTAGTATATGACACTGTAACAATAATATAATTATATGATACGAGTATATTATATTGTATGAAAATTACTGATTCCAGAATAAATATCCTAAAATACCATGACAGTGGTATATAACTTGAACCCTAAAATTTCCAGAATCTTTGGGAATTTTTTAATAAAAATTTAATTGCTTGAAATCACACTAATTAATCATAATCATTTTAATAGTAATAATAATAATCCTTTATTGATCTTTTGTTCATTATACAATAATTAATCAATTTAGTACTTGTAGTACATTGTACTAATACAGTGCATTAAGCAATATTAACAGAAATGAAATAGAAAGATGCAATTTACATAGAAACACAACATATTTAACCATAAAATAGTTAAAAATAATTATAATAAAAATTTTATAATAAAAATTTTAGATAACTTTTCCTCACTGTAAATTTATTTACAGTAAATAATAATGAGTACCTAATTTCCAGGATTTGTTAAATATAATAAATCAACAATACTCTGGTACTGAAATGCAAGAACACTACTGAATTCTATAATGCAAATAAATTCCATTTTTTGTCACTTTGATACATTAAATTCATTATGCCAACAAAAATACTTAAAAAAAATTATCGTAGCCTTTAACGTATCTTTCCTACATTGTGTGTGTTGATTATGTATTCGAGTGAATAAGTGCTGTGAGACCTCTGACAAATTGCAGTGATGCAGCTGGACAGCTTAATTGAGAAGATACATCCGTTTCTAAGTTATCGGTGATCCGATCAATCTATATACCAGATGGGAAAGAAAACCTGAGCTGATATTGCATCAACAAAAGATCACAACAACTCCTCTCAAAAGCTTTATCCGTACGACGAGTATATAGCCGAAAGGTAATTACATGTCCTTATATACCGTTCCAACTTTAATACTTTGTTGAGAAGAAATAGTCATTTGATGCGTTTGGATCAATGGAAATTTGATTCCTAATTCAGTTCAAAATTTTCTTTTTTTCTATAAAATTATTGTAAACGATCTTACATCAGAATATTTTGAGTATATCGTAATTCATATAACATTTGCATTAATGCACACATAAACGCATAGTTGATGTGTAATACTTTTGTATATTGTTTCAATTTTCAGTTATATTTTTTCAGGAAATCAGTAAGTTTGGCCTTCATGCTTCTGTAGATCTGCTATACCATGTGAGATACATTGTTGCTTGTGACATTACTGTGTCTATAAACTGGTCATCTGCGCAAATCATGAATATTTGCTCGAAATTGTACTTTGTTACAGATAAATCTGAATTTATCCATATTTCAATAGCTTTACCACGATATAATGTTAAAATATGAATATACATTTATAATATTCCACAATAGCAGTAACAGCATGTACTGTATGAAAGACTTTTCATTTTACAAAAAAAAATTACACGAAAACATTTTAAAGTTTCACAAAATATTGAAAGTACTGTATATAATTACGCAGAAGATTTAGTTACGAACAGTAAAATTAATGAAGTATTCCAAGGTAGAAAAAGTAAATAACTATTACTGTATTACAATAGAATTTATTCTGCAATGTCAAACGTGAACATATCTTCAGAAAAAACCCTTCGAAATATTAGTAAAACCCACACGTGCCAAATTTTAAAACAGTCTGAATGTTGTTAAGGAAATTTTGTATGCTCAGCATAACCGTACCTTCGCCCCATATAGTTGACTCCCTCTCCTTCTATCAGTACACCATTTGATTGCCATAAAGACCTTTTTATTTCCTTCCCTTTTTACTCCCAGAAGCTTATGTGTAAGTTGTGGAGAAAGTAGAAGGAAAAGAATATGACATTCCCTTTGGGATTGTTTGAGATTCAGTGATGCGTAGAACCATCACACTTCTTATTCTCTTCTTTCATCTTTTTGCCCTTTCTACTAAATACGACTCAACCCCCACGGTAAACCAAAAGCATGAAAGGTGATGCCTTTGCTTTGCATCTGCCAAGGTCGATTTTCACTACCATTTTCTTGGAAATAAAAAGTCACTTTTCATTTTTTTTTCTGTCATGGAGATGTTTCTGAGATTCTTCCCAAGTTTTATTGCCACTTTGAATAAGCATCAGTCACATCAATACAGAATAGATGAATTCGTGTCGTTGATGATTTTTTTAAAGTTGCACGTTTTGAATATTTTTCATTGAGAACCAACTCTCGATTAGAATATCATTGATTGAATAAACATTGAAACATAGCCATAATTTTATAATAAAAGTAATAAAGGAAGATAAGGTATTCGTAAGGTTATTTTGCTTTTTCTTCTTTCAGTTAATATGCTGTTTTAATAATATATTTTCCTGAAAAATCTTAAATTTAAAAGTATGAGGTTGCATTAGGTAATAGCAGGAAGTGAATTTTTTTGATAATATGTCGTCATACTAGCTTGGCTGCTTACTAGTGTTCGTTGTTTTATATTTCAACAAATATGGCCTTCTGCTGTTACAATATGTCACTATCTGACGTTCATATATCCTATTACAATCCTGTGATTTAATTTCAAATTATTTTTACATGAAATGAGACAAGGTATTGCGGAATTACAGAAATGCATCTGAAATATGTAATATAGTATAGAATTTATAATTTTAAAACTGATTGCCTCCAACCCAAATGCAGTTGCTACCTCTTCTAAAGGAAAGAGCTTTCAAAATGGTCGAATTTTTCTCTTGAATGTTGGGACAATTTAATCTTAACCAGAAACGGATAGGGTCATGGTGTAAAACTGTTTTCACTCTGTAATTCGTAAGTCAGCATTAATTTTTCAATGTAAGCTGAACATGGCGAAAATGGAAAACGTAATCCTGTATCAGGAAGATTTTCTCTCGCATTTTCCACTCCTTTTTTCTACATAAATCTAAACCGTAAAGAACACATGTTTATTTCAGTAACATCCAGTTTTTTCCCTCTTTCTCCACAGTGGTTGTTTTAGTGACGTTTTATAATAGAGCATGATTTTAGAGTTCAGAGTGTCAATGATTCTTAGAATTCTTGAATATTTTAATCCAGAAATTGTATTTCATACTGCATTATCTTACATTCAGCACAGTTGTTGAATGTATTACTGAGGGGAGAATATATAATAGAGCAGATTAGGTTAGATAAGATCCCAGTTTGAGATATAAAAATACTTTCACTCCCATTAACTTTTTCTTTCTTTACTGGTTTTATAAGAAGGCTAAGTATATACATATAGAAATCATATTTGTAAAAGGAAAAGGTACCAGTCCCAGAATATAACATACATGTATTATAGGATATCCTTCAATCTTCATTTTTGTCCTTTGTAAATGACAAAAATAATTATTAACAATAAATTTTCTTGCCTATATTTGATAAACTTTCAATAATTGCATTACAATAATTCGCATGCGATAGTTTAGTCGCTTCATGTGATAGTTTAGTCGAAGTGCAATTTGTCTTGCTACATACTGGTCCTAGTATCAGGACCAGTATGTAGCAAGAGAAAAGAGCAATACTGGTACATGTAGCTGCACAATTAAAAAAAAATACGAAACAAATTTCGTAAGACACACAAGATATAAAAAAAATTCGTCAAAGAGTCCTATACATCATTACCACCTTAATAGTGTACTTACATTGTTTTTCTTCTTTGAATTAGAGCAAAAGAGTTTCTCGTATTGTTTTCCAATACATATATATGTTAATACTAGATTCTATGATTCTTGTCATCGCAGTAGGGATTTTACTGTATGAGGTAAAAACTAGTGAACATGATGCATGTTTGTGGTGAACTCCTGCATCAAGCCAAACCGCACGTTCGTTATGTTTTGTCTATTATTCCTTTTTTTCTATCTTCTAATATTTTTTTTCCATTGAATGAAACAGAAACAAAAAAGAGAAAACTCCCGACTATGCATTTAGTTGCCAAAGACTGTACATGAACATATATCGAGCCAAATATTTTTTAGTCATTCTGTTTAGTTAAAAGAGTATAAAATAGATGGAATTATTAATGAAAATGCGTTTGTTGGTGTTTAACGTAACTGTACATAAACTGCATGTCATTGTTGATGACTCAAATCTGTAAATGAAATAATGATATACTGTATATTATGATGGAAGTAGAATACTGAAAAGTATTTTTTTTTTATTTTTTTTATTTTTTTTTTTCAAAATTTCACAATGAACCATAAATTACTAATGTTATAGTTCAAGTACAAGCATCCACGTATTTGATAAAAAAAAATAAAAATTGTATATATTTTTTTAAATAAAATCTTCCTACAATCTTCATGAATTTGAACATAATAAACGAGATGAGTTTTTGAAAATAAGTGAAGAAAAAAAATGAAAATTGCATATTTACTACCGTTGAAAGGGCTATACAAACAATGTAGTGTATAAAGAAAAGAAGTTTATAAATTAATACATTAAAACCTTCTGTGTCATTCATGATGAATAGGAAGGAAAAGCAATAAACGTAAAGAAATAATTATTCACGCTAATTTTCTCCTCCTTGTGCGCCAGATCGCAATGTCATTTCCATCTGGCGATCATTAGACAAGCCTCTGCCCTTAGGGGACTCCCTTGAAAACAGATCCTTTTATACACACAAGAATATACGTGGCAAAAGAATGGTCGTATAGAATTAACAAAAAACATCAGATCATTCTTCAGAGAGACAAATGACACAATAACTATATACCTTATAGTAATAAGATATATAATTCTGTAGTAAGAAATGTATAAAGGTAACGAAATCCTATAAAACAATGCAACTGTAGATTTTGAATAGTGGTTACAAAAATTGTGTAATGCAGTTAAGTCTAGTGTATAGGATAAATTATTTAATCATTTTTGCCAGTGATTCTATGATGAAACAGGCAACTTTGATGAAGTAGACAAGTTCTAAATTCTTTAATAAACGTCTTGTTATTTTTTTAACTTGATATGTTTTCGTAGCGTCACAGATGTATAGCAAAATTTGTTGTAACAGTAAGTGAATACTTATTTGTATTTTTAAATTTTTATTGAAATACATATTAAATATACATTTGATTTCATTATTATGTATGCCTTTAATATTGTACCGATGTTTACAGATGAAGTGAATTGAAGTGGTCTCTAGTAAACGGTAGCACCCAGACTCATTGAGATAGTCTATTAGTCTCACACGTGACAACAAAGTGCAATTTCGTGTTGCGTTAATCCTAACGACCCATTGTGCTATTTCGTGTAACGCCATGGGAAGAGCTATAACCCTGTGGTCAAGTGCAGTGTACAGTTTGTTGACGGTGTGGATTTGAGGTTGCATCAACTGGACTAACCTACATTGAAGATTTCTCTACATGCTTCTCATTAAATTGATGGTTATAACTACTATTCTCATGCTTGCAATGACTATAATACTTTTTAACCATTTTACAGTTCTGTGTAGGTTTTTTTGTTTGGAGTAGATGGTTTGTTTTAGGGACAGATTCGAGTGTTTTATATTCTCGTACGTTTTAACATGAGATTGCAAATAAAAGAGTTATTTAATGGGAGTGGAAAAGTTTATTTATATACTCTTTCATCTAGAGTGCATTGATGAAAAGAAATAAATCTTTTCCATTTACTTCCATTATGTCTCTAAAGAGTGGATCGAAACACCATCACGTAATACCAAAGAATAACTTTTGTTCCTCTTCATCTCCAAAAGCTCTTCCTGAATTTTATTGCACGGCTGATACTCTGGACCAAACTTCTTAGATAGTTGAATCCTATAGAGAATGTAAAACGAAAGGGGAGGTGGAGGTTAACCTCTCTCAGAATCTGGTGGTCCCCCATCATGGCCATTTCCCAGCCATCTCCATTTGATTCTCGCCGCCAGTCGGTATTCTTCACGGCCAATTGGGCTTCTTGATAGAATCGAGAGAGAGAGAGAAGAGACGCGAGAGGGAAGGAGAGTAGAAGGTGAAAAAGGAGATACCCTCCAAATTTCCACTGCTTCACTGAAATAGCCGTCTTGGTGATTTGATGTCGGGATCGAATGGCTTATCAAATGCATTTATCTTTTCCCTTCAGTGCGGTGCAACTTCTGCTTCGAATTCTGCCGTCTTCATTCTTAAATCCATTCTTCTGTCTTTTTTCTCTCTTTTTCTCCATTCTAATGGAGCCTCTCGCTTGAAATCTATTCGCCACTGTCGGTCCAGAAAAAGAAAGAAATAAGATGATCGGATAGGCTGCAGGGTAGAAGGAACAAAGATGCTTTGCAGAAGGGATTTTCTTTTCTCTTTTCCTAACTTATATATTCCATGGAAAATTCACTTCTTAAACAGGAAGCTTGGCGGAAATGGTTTTATTGACAAACTTCCACGTTTTAAACACGACAGAAATATGAATATTGAAATAAATGAGATTAAAGTGATTCGAGATATTTAAATTCTTATTTGAGTCACAATTAAGTTACTTAATTTTGAGAAATGAATTTTATAACATTTAAAAATGTTCGAATCACAAGTTTATAGATTACAAAGTATAATACAAGATTAATATAGCAAGAGCATTTTTTTCTTCAAGGGTCCTGTTGAAAGGTAATAATTTATCACTGTTAAAGAAAGCCCGACATGTTTTGAAAATAAGAAGTACTCTCCTCCAAAATGAACCGAAGCGCAATGATTACAGAATTATCAACATGGAAAAGGCTATTGTGAAAAAAATAAAATACCCTCGTTGGAAGGTTATTTATATGTGAACAGAAAGTTGAGTTGTCCCACACCTGGTATACGATTTGTACTTTCTTTGTCCACGAGATGGAACCTACCTTCAGTGTATATCATGAATGAAGAGCACAGTAGCAACCAAAGGCATATTTTGGAACGGGATAGAATGAATGGGATACCCGTATTCCTACTTGGATGAACATACTACATGCGAGTTTTTTCTGGCTGACCACACCGCAAAACTTTACCTCTGGTTCCACGGCTTTATGTTACAATCTATTATACTGACAGACCCACCTATTTGCCTCTACTTTTTATGTATATCTGAAAATGTGACACAAAGTGGGTTGGAAAGAAGACTACGTGGTTCAACACAAATATCACTCCCTTTTTTTATTTTTTTATTCCAGCACTCAAATATACATACCATCGTCTTTCACACACTTTTCCGCACTAAAACCATTGACATGAAATGATTTAAAATCCCATACATGTCACTTTGTTAGATTACATTTTTTTTAATTCTTTTGCTCTCCTTTTTTGCAATTTGAAAAAGAAAGACAGTTTAACCCAAACGCAAAGTGAATACTTAATTAGTTCACGAGAAGAATTTTTATGCATATTACATGGTAACTAATTCTCTCTGACCAGTAAGCCTATTTGAGCAGAGGAACGATAGAGTTATGATGATATAGGTTAAAAGGTTATGGATAGTTAGACCTCAGAGGTGCCCACAAGAACCAAAAGAGGGAATTCATTCTCAAATGATTTCACTCCCATACAGCGGTATTCATTGTTTATGTCATATAGAAAAGATAAATTCGCATAAACTGAAAATATTGGGATGAAAATATTGCAGAGAATGTACATAGACATATCGATATTAGTTTCTGTCAACGATGCATTAATACTTTCTGTTTTCTAAATATCGATAAATCTAGTATTGATAATACTGAATGTCGAAATTTTAAATCTTATAATTTGCAAAGCTATTACTCAAACATTATGATACATTTACTTGTATAGTCTTGCTGCCATCACCAAATTCAACATGTCGTGTCCATATTAAGCAGGGAAATTTAAGAAAATATTAATGAATGCGCCAAAGATTCAGTCTTAGTATTTTCTGTCAAAAGTCACTGCTTCCGGATAGGTTTCCTCTATATAGGTTGAGTTACAAACTGAAACTTTGCACCAGAAAATTATTATGATTTTTTTTAAAGGGTGCTTCTGCAAATTTTCATATTTATCATTTTTAAATGTGTTTAAAAAAATTCTGAACTTTCCTCTAAAAAATCACTTTCAGCTAAATTTTCTCCTTTATTACCATAGCTGAGCAGCATATTAACTCAAGATAGGGAATGCTTATTCTCTATTTCCGTTAAATTGATGTGATAACGAATGCCTCAATGACATTCTCTGCATCACCACACATAACGCTGGTCCTGCGAGAAAACCTGCAAAAGGATCGTCTCTGGTCAGCTGGTGGTGTCCCGCAGTTTTTGAAACATAGACCTATACGAAATACTAAGATTGAATTTTTACGGAAAATATTTTACTTAAATTATAATATCCATTTCTTCTGTAAAATATAAAAATTAAGTGATGTAATTTATTACGGAATTTGGAAATATATTAAGGATATTGATACATCAATACTTCAAATATCTTTCGATATTTTTTCTGAATGATTACCCATCACTGGAAATGTGTTGGAAACAATTGTAAGCTTCGAAAGCAAGAGAGAAAGGAGGGAGGGTGGAAAAGAATACCCCCAACTTCCACCCCACCCCGTTATTTCACCCTGTTCTCATTAACCAGAAACGACTTGTAGGGTTTTGTAATCTGTATTTTAGTTTTTAATAGGAAGAGACGGTTACTGAAAGGAGTTGAGATGTTGAAATTACACAAAAGGGACTTCAAGTTTGTTTTGTCAGATTTTACACGAGAGTCAGGAAAGTGTTTTCTTATACCTGCATGAGAGAAATCATGAATACTTCGTTGTTCTGTTTCACACTTGTTAAATCTGCCGATACTTATAGTTTATGACATCGTATTTATTTAAATATTCTTTCTAATGAGTTATAATACTTTTTAAATATGAGGTATTTATTAATAGTTTATTTTTATTGTATATTGGTTTGGATGTTTATTAAATAGTAAAACACTTATTTAACGAGTTTAAATTTTATTTGAGAACATTAACTGAGCAATAATAATAGTATTTTCAACCGTGTAGTCTGTATTTATAATCATATTGATGTGATTCATGTTATTACTGATTAATTTACAAATGTTTGCAACTTTATGGGAAGAAGGGTTGTATAGTTCCACATTGTAGAGAAAAAACCTTCACTGAGACAACAAAAACAACAAGTGGTTCTATGACTTCTTCACTTTACATAATTTAGGTGCGCTCGTATACGTCTTCCTGCTCACAATTACTACAAAAGGTATTATATCCAAGTTTGTAAAGAGTTCTGTATGATTGAAAAATAGTGGCAAATATTGAATAAAATGAATCTCTAAAACACCGAATATTACTATACAACCAATATTCTGAAAAAATAATCCACTATAGTATGTTTTATTACTAATTTTTGCTTACGTTTATAGCGATTTACACTAAAAATTGTAAATAGAAGTTTAAAGTAAATTATTTTAATCATCCTTTTTTATTGATTCTTGAATAATAATAAGTTACAGCACTTTCCGTATTGATATCGATTTAAAATTGTGTTTCTCTCTACAACTTTATTTGCAGAATATGCATATAAACTTTCAGATCAATCGGGCAGGATTTTTTTTTCCTGGTTGTTAATAACAATTAATTACATCATTTCCGTTAAAGTCATAGACTTGAATTTTGGCGTATCTCTCCAACTTTGTTTGCAGAATATGTATACAAAATTTCCGATCAATCGGTCAAGATTTTTAACATTTTAATTATAATTAATCATGGAACTTGTAAAGATATTGACTTAAGTTTAGGCTTATCTCCACAACTTTGTTTGCAGATTCTGTAAAAAGAAATAAAAAAATAGACAAATCGGTCTGACCAGAATGGCTGTGTGTGGCCAGCATTACATGCGGACAGACAGACACGGCTATTGTAATGGTGCATTTTCGCAAAAGTTTCGAACGCAAATAAAAACTGTACATTGTTGAAGCTGGGTGACTGAGAATCTGGCGTTTGTTTGAGTTATGTTGGTCACAATTGTGTAGACTGATAACTTTTGCAAACAGGAACCCAATATTTTTTTATTTGTTATCACAGAACTTTCTAATCATTATTAGAATAAACATGTACTTAGCATTGCAACAATATCAGATTTATTCGTTGTTAAACTTGTTATACTCATTTGCTGAAAAAGTATGATGATTAAGTTAATTCTTATACGACGTCAGTTTACACATTTTAAACCTTTAAATGTAGATTGTGTTATGTCTTTATCCTTCTATCGACTCAACATTCATTCAAAGCTCAATCCACAACGTGTAATAATTTTTCATTTTCTTTGAACAATAAAAACCCCTTTCTTTCTGCAAGCACATAAAAGACTTGACCAACAGATGGTAACGGCATGGTACTAGTGGTTTCTTAATAAACATATGCCAGAACCATGTTAAAATGTAGATTTATGATAGCTTTACCTATACCTGTAGTATACCCTCCCCGGAAGAAAACTCACTGGTCTTTTCATGCAAGGTATAGCTTCCGTTTGGCCAAGTCGTGGCAGGAGGGACACGGTATGAAGTCGAGGAAAGAGAGAAAAAAAATCATCAGTAAATCCTAAGAAAGCTTTTTATCGGTACTAAGTGGAAGTAGACTTTACCACTCTCTTATTTGATAAGCCAGGGGTTTCTTCAATTCCCCTCAAATGACTTTTGGTGGAATTTCTTTTTCTTTCCTTTCTTAATGTCCTTCTATATTCTTAGCTTTCTCTTTTTATTTGAGTACAAGCATCGTAAAAACCATTTGAAGAGATTAGCGTTATACAAGGAGAGAAAAGTATTGTGAAAAAGAGTACTCGTAAAACTGTCATTTGGATTCGGGTTTACACCATCGTGAAATCAACAACAGAAAAGACAATAAGGTTCACTCACTAATGGTTCTTGTTTGGCTTTCTTATTGTTTAGTCAATATTCGAAACAAATGATGAATAAAAATCATATAATAATTATTGTAATGAGTCGTTAGTTTTAAACAATCTGAGTGTTGATGACTATATCTGAAAATTTAAAAAAAAAAATGACGTTGAACAATACCAAAATTCGATTAATAAACAATATTACATATTCACGAAATTTAACATGCATTACTTAAATGATTAAAATGCATTGAATATTATATTATTTTAATTTAATAGAATTTTTTTTATCCACAGACTGGAAAATTTGCAAGTAATTTTTATTATTTTTTTTATTACCACAGGACACAAGTATATATGAATAATACTGAATACACATAACTAAAAAAAATCAATAAATACAAGTCTCTATGTCCTGACTGGAAGTATGCTGTCACAAAAAATAGCTAGGAAGTGTTTTATAGCAACCCTACAAGCACCCCCAAGTTGATGTTGGTGCAAGCAACCCTATAAGTTTTATAGCAACCCGCAAGTTGATGTAACTGTTCATACGAAAGAAAATATGAATTACTCGAACTTTAGCATCAATGATGAGAACATTTTGTGACTACATTACCGTTTAAACGAAATGACTTTTAATACTAAATTATTAAAAGAAAAATAAATCTTTTATTAATTATTTACTTTACATTCCAAATAAATGAAAATGTATAATTTTTTATAGAAAAAAATCTCCGAGATCAAACGTGAACTTTCACCACCAATTCAAAACCACTCCTGTTACTTTTACCTTCTGAGTATATTTTTTGAATCTGCAAAGGATAATTTGGAGGAATGGAATTGGAATGTCGTTCTTATTCTGCACGCATCTTGTGAAATCTGGTCGTTCTATCTTGTGCATATCTCCCTTAGGAGATTCCGCTTCATTGCTTCATCCTTATTTGGATTCAACAGAATTGTCCCATTTCACCTTCCACTATATTTCAACCGTTTCTTACTACAAATACATCACACGTGATTCAATAGGCTAGATTCTCAATTTCAAGACCTTTTTTTCAGTAGCTATATAGTGTTACTAATTTTCTAACGTTTTATATTCTGATTTGTTGTCTGTTCGAATATATTTTTCAAATTATGAATGAAATAGTGTTAGCAATATGAGAGTTGTGTATGTCAATGTATTATGTGTATCAAAATAACTTTCGTTATATAGGCCTACTTTGAGAATTGAGCTTCATTAAATATATTTCGTCGTTTGAAATTCCCTTCTGGTTTTGATACAACGTCATTGTATGATGTATTATAGTAGTTGGTATGATATGGTATGATTGTTATTTTCAGAATTTGTAATAAGGACAATCAAGAAAGATTTTTTTAAAACTTTATAATAAAGTTCCCATTGTATCAATATTTTCGGTAAGCATTTTAGAGATTCGAATTATTTTTAAAATTAAAATTGTATGTACGTATGTTGGATTATAATTATATATTAACTTCATTCAATGAAACAGAAAAAATAATATTGAATTTACTTTAACTTATGCTTGATTAAAAGTATTTTTTGGGATCCTATATCGTAATTCAGAAACTTAATGGGGTACCTTACAGAAACGTATAAAAATTATACAAGACGTCTTTAAATTGTGATAACGTGTCTAAATAATTATGTTATCTCACAGAATTCATTTAGTTGCAAAATTGCTGTTGATTATATTAAAGCAATCTTGAACAACGAATTATAACTCAAAGTTTGTTATGGTGAGTTACATTG